>JBAOKB010000160.1:0-69412 GCA_037044905.1 Hortaea werneckii | reverse complement strand
GGGAGACCCCTCTTCTCGTTGCGATGAGCTTGTAGCATCGCCTTGTTCGAATTCCTCGCTCCAGTCTTTGAGAGCTTGCTGTAGCCGCGTCCGTAGAGTCTCGATGACCTTGTCATTAGTCTTCGACACCCAGTGTCGGATGTTGGCATAAGTCTCGAGGTTGAGCTGATCAATAGCCCGCTGAAGTGCCTCTAAATGCTGCCTGAAGGCGTCGGGCGTAAAGGCGCATGTTTGCAGGTCTCTCAAAGTAGCATCCACGGAGACTTGGATGGTGGAAAGCGTTGAGACCTTGCTTTGAAGTATCGAGATGGAGTTTCCGAGGTTGCGTACAAATTGAACGTGAAGCTTGTCATCGGATGACCTACCATCATCACCAGCATGCCGCGCGTGCACCTCGTAGGCCAGCACGAATGTCTCCCACCGCAAGGATGTGCCTTTGGCGATGAAAGATTGGACATCATTGCGGAAGCCACAGAGAAGGATGGTGTCTTCGCCCATATTCTCAATTGATAGATCCGTCTGGCCAAGCGTGTTCAGATTTTCCATCAAGCTGACGGCGAAAGGGTAGACGCGGCGAGCCTCCTTGGACACATTCGTGATGGCATGTGGGACAGGGTGATTCAGCCAGAGCAGATTTCGGACCTCTTTGAACAACGTTATGACCTGCGAATCGAAATTGACATGGATGTCGAGCTGGTTCCCCTTTGCTCGATTTTGCGTGATCGCGAAAAGTCTGCCAGAGATCGAGAGATGCTTTCGGCTGATATCACGCAGCCAGTCGTCAAAGATGGGCTTTGTGTCAAGCTTTCGCCTAAAGCCCTCCCCGAGCGCGAAGAGTTTCTGTCCGTCTGTATGCTGGTCCCATTTCGGTCCAAGGATGTCACCAACTTTGCTCATGTACCCGTTGAGCTGCCTCTCGATCTGTCTGGCACGGATGATTGCACCAGAGATCGGCGGCAAATCGTGCAACTGTGCCATCGCATGTGCTTCCGATTGGCCGTACTGATGCGTGAAGCGTTTCTGCAGTGCCTCTATATCGTCGCGAACATTGTTGATGAGCTGGACCTGATACTCCGTAATAGCACCTCTGATCTTGGGGCGGACGAAAAGAGCGTTGAATTTCGAAAAGACGCGGAACATCTCGTTGGCAGTCTTCGCAACAGCAAGCCTGTCACGCAGCCGAGCAATGATCGAGTTCTCAACCCGCGAGGTCCGCTCATTGTATGCGGCTTCAGCCTGCGTCCATAGCCGCTCGCCTTCCGGGGAGATGTCCAAGACGTCCACATCTTTCACAGCAAGATACGCTTGGGAGATTTCTTCAACGGCGTCTACATCGCCCATTCCCTCGACTACAACAGGGGCAGCTGTACTTTCTGAACTCTCTGCAACATCGTCTTCTGGTCCTAGAACATTGATGATGGTCTTCTGTAGCTGTTCATGGTTGGTCCGGAATTGTGCGATGTAACTTAAGCGGTCTTGTGTCCTGTCATGGCGCTTTGTAATCTTGATTGGGATGAACTTGTCGTTTCGCCTCCGAGTGACTTCGCGCGCCACATTTGTGAATTCTTTGACGTCCTCATCCCAGAAAGCCCAGACCTCGCCTACCTGGTCAACCAGCTTGACGAATTCGTCGTATGTGTAGTGCATCAGCGTGCGGCCGTGAAGCAGATCGTGCAGGCGAGTATCGAGGTCAGCCGAGATGGCCTCCACAAGCGGAAGTGCACGCTTTACGGGATAAGGGCAGACCCTGAGCTTCTTGTTTAAATGTGTGAAGACGTCGTCCAATGCGTCCCTCAACTTCTCGATCGAGGTTGCCGAAAGCATTTCTTCGATCGGAAATCCATGGAAAAGGGTGTTGTATTTCTGCACCTTATCCTTCGTCTCTTTCAACTTGGTATCTGATGAGAAACTGGCCGTAATACCATGCCTCTTCGCCTTTTCCAATATCTTCATGGTCAGCTGAATGCCACCGCTGGTAAGTTGGGTTTCAATGCCGTCCAGAGCAGTTTCCATCGCCAGCCAGAAGTTCTTTTCCTGCGTGGTTGTGCCGACTGGCCTCTCGTCTGCTATCCGCGTGAAGTCCCGAATCTGCTTGATCCAATCGTTTGCCATATTCTGGAGCTTATTGAGCAGCATGCTATCTGAAACTGCGGCATCCGGAATGTGCATCGCAGCTGTCTGCCAGTTGCCGTTCGCCTCGTCCAGTTGGGCCTGTACGGCTTCGTGAATTTGCAATCGGGGAGCCTCAACTTCAATGTTCTGCTGCAGGTTCTGAAGGCTGACTTCAAGGTCCGCAAGCTTTCGCCTTGCTCCAGAAACGCCTGTCTTGGATTCGCCATCTCCTCTAAGCCTGTCATTCGCGGGCTCCGCCCCTCTTGCTGCTGCTTCAAAAAAGGGCGTAAGAGCACCCCTGACGAGCGAGTGTAGACTCTCGTACGGTGACACCGTCGCACCTGTATCAGAGACTCCCAGAGAGCCTGGCATAGGCAGATTCACCACTGAGACCTGCCTGCTGATAGGAGCGTCGGGCGAGATGGGAGCCGGACGCTTTAGGAACGCAACGCAGCCAGTTGTCCGTGCTGAGTACAAGACTTCCGAACTCAGTAGGTATGTATCTTGAATGCGTGGCGAGTCTCCATCCATCTGCCCATTCGGTTGTGCGGCTAATGCCTGCTTTAGCACGTAGAGTGCCACTTGCGGCTCTAGTGCGAACCTCTGGCATCTTGAAATCGTCTCTTGCAGGGAGTCCTCATTCAACAAGCTACCGGAAGCTGAGAGCTCTGCTTCAGAAGCTCCAAGCGTGACTTCAAGCACGCTCGCAAGGTATTTGACAACCGCTTGTGGCTCAACGGCGGATGGAGTTGACACGGCCGGCGTGCCATTCGCCACGCCATTGACTCCTTGGATCACAGGATCCTCCATATTGATCTTGCTATCTCAATAGGATCGCGATTGCCGACATCGCACAAGGTATGGGATCGTTCGGAAGTGTTCGTGTTTCGGCAGGGGTGAATGCTGCCGGCGGATATGGTGTCGGATGTCGCGTTGTCGGGAAGCGCACGAGACCTGTTAAAGTGGTGAATTAGAATGATATAGATGTCTCGGCGATGCGATGAGGTCTCGTGGCCGTGCTATCTTCTGTTGGAGTTGGAGGGGTGGAATGTGTACGCATTTCCTAGTTGATCGACGCGTCGCGGAGGTCTAATCTGGTAAAGCCGCGGCCTGCCCCTTCATGCCTGAGGCAGAGAACATGGCAGGAGACGGGGCCCGGGCGGGACCTCCACTCGGGAGAGCCCTCCAGCTCCAGCTCCAGCTCCAGCTGGAGTCCCAGACGGGCAGACTACCGTGCCTTCCAGGTTAGGTCAACTAAGCTACTGTCGATATTTCTGCATCGCAGAAATTACCACTTTCAATGCCAGCTTCCTACAGCACTTCATTCCCATTCAAAGTTCATTCTGTAAGAGTATCGCAAATTGGTGCACGTTGTCGTTGTGCGTAAAACGACGGTACTCGACACATCACTCCTCACTTGTCGACAGAGCACAGTCACTGTCATTTTCTGAAAACAAGGAGATCTTGACGGTGAGAAGGCGTTGTTGTTTCAGTCTTATGTGCGGCGACTGATAGCGAACGGTGCTTCGAGCTCGCTGCAGAACCGCGAAATCTCCATCAATTTCTCGATTGTCTAATTTATAGTATTGTATGAGTCTCATGGACCTTCAAAATATGAAAATGCATACAAAGAGTAAGAATGAGCACAGACGCCGAGACTCCTAACAGCGATCTTTCGTGTTCCATAGGGGTAAAATCCATGAACATGGGACGCATCATCTAATGGAGATAGAAGTGACGTGAACATAGACTACAGTCTCATCTTGAAGTGCTGTCCTCCACATGTTGCGCAAACTATACCATCTCCCAGTCTCTTGTTCTTTTGCTGTTCAAGTAGCATCAGCTGCAGTTGGTAATTTTGCAGGTCCTGGTTGTTGGGTTGTCTCATTGGCCCTGTTCCATGAGGCAGTGGCACTCCCTCGTTGGCTTTACTAGGTATTTCCGTGCTTGAGACATACATTAGCAATCGGCATCGATGGCTTTCGACGGGTTGTGTTGGGGCGGTGGGAGTTTCCGCGATACATTTGTCCGTCATCTCTTCGTAATGCATTAATTCCTGTGTTTATTGGGTGGTCCTGAGGGCTCGGAAGCCGACCGTCGCTGACGGATATCGTCAGCAACCCTTGTCAACGGAAAGACTTTGCGAAGACTGGAATGAAATGCTGCATTGTGCACAGAGCGTGAATCTGTCCTACTTGAGGCAAACGAGTCCACCTCTGCAGCCTGTTCTCGTAGACCTTGATATCAGGCTCGCTAAAACAGAACTTACCTCGAATTAGCCTGCTGGCATGGCGTACCAGGGACATTCTTTGTCATCTCAAAAATGGTAGACTCAACAGGAAATATGTTCTTGTGATAAAAAGAAAAATTAGAAGACAGCTTTGCGGAAGTACAGGTCGATATGAGTATCCAGAAATTCTTGGCGCATGTCGTATCCTGGAATGAGGCACAATCACGAGACATATCACGCTGCGCCTTTCCATCTGTCATAATGGAGAACAGTGACGTGCGTGAATGTTGCAACACAAGCGCATACCGCACACATCACGGTTTCACTGCGCCTTACCCAAGCAAACAAGGATTGAAATGAGATGAGAGTTTCTGCGCACGGCGTCAAGTCTGTTGATCGACAAGTGACACGGAGGAACGAGCTTGCTAGGCCAACGAGGGTGCTGAGTTCGTCGTACGAGGTTTGTTGCAGGACATAAATGGTCACCAAGAGTTACTCAGATATTAATCGAGAGGTATGGAAACGTGAGATGGTGCTACTTGAGCAAATTCATGTGCAATTTCGGAGTGCCGGACAAAGCAACAAATGTCGCAGTCAAGGTTGCGCCGGGACGCTACATATGCTGTACAACGTGAATGACCGAGATCCCGAAGGCATGTATGTCCGGCAGAAAGATTGATGTCCGGACGAGATGACGACAACCGCATTACACATATGGAGAAGCGCATTGGATCCCCGAAACATCGTTGTCCAGAAGCTTTGCGAGTCGATCTGGTGCTTGCTCATGAAATTTGACTGAGGGACGTCGTCGAGCTATTAGATCAAGAGTGAGTTTAGCAGCAGCTGAATCTTTGGACAATGAAACGCGCAGCTTTCTGCACCTGCCCATCAATGGGCAATGCAGATTGGACGTGACACCCCAATGCTTAGATGGATGGTGACAACATATTCTTTGCAGATGACATTGAATCCTTGGTGAAGCTTCAGGTTGACATCTCTGCTTGTGATGATCTGTTTCGACGACGCAAGGCCAAATGCATTTGAATCTGGATTGTTCGCAGCTGTTGGTATCAGGGAGCTGCACTCTCGACTATTGCGTGGCCGAAAGCTCATGTAACGCCAGGACCGCGGAGTGCGGCTGTGACCAACGCTCTGACAACTAAGGTGTGCATTATGGTTCACGAGCCTGAAGATTTTGGTAATACACCCAGTCACTGAAGACGGCTCCAAGTCCGGTGGTGCTTTGGTATCCCCAAGATACCGGGTCCTGGTTACTGGCGTTAGTAGCGTTTATGTCACAGGCGGATGGCGACACCGTTGGATCCAGAATATATGATGCATGAAATTCTAGGGTCTTCGAGCTGCACAGCATTGCGTGCCTGGTGGTCGAGGGAGAGTCGAGATGAGATATCTGACGCATATGTTGCTTCACGAACTGTTCAATGAGTCGAAACCTGACAGACAGAGCCGAGATAACTTTGGCTTAGATACTGCAACCTGCTGGTAAGCCCCGTCTTGGCCACTGAATACGTGTGGTTGGCAAAAGATGACACTGAGCGCATTGCTACATGAAGGCAAGAAGAGACGAAGCATAACATTGCGGGCTGGAGAACATTCACTATCGGACGATCCCGCGTGTTGCTGACTGAGCGCTTGCAGGTGCCAAGCACTTCACATGCCCGCGTCGCCTGCCTCTCATCGCATTGCCAACCACGCTCCAACGTTTGCGTCAACTGTCGACGTTGCAAACACGCATAGAGGTCAATCTGGTGAATACACGGACAACATCGAACTTCAGGTGCTCCCTCCTTCAACAGCGCGCCTCTCTACTGAGTACTCCGACACTGCAAGCACATGGGCAAGTGAAGTCCACGCAGCATGGCAGAACCAACACCGCAGCCTTCCCAGTCCACCGCCGAGGGCTCATTGCCGCCCCCTACCGCACCCGACAATGCCAACACTCAGCCCGAGCCCGAGCGCCAGGCTGAGCAACAGCCTCAGTCTCAGTCCGAACCCCAACCAGAGTCGCAGCCTCCGGCGCCTGCCGATCCTGTCGACCATCAACCCGACGACGATCAAGCACTCGAACACGAGATGGGCATGAACCTCGACGGGACCTCCGAAGCACCTGCAAGGCCTTCCTCACAACCTCAAGAACCCTCCCAGCCTCCGGCCGATGCTGGCCCCCCAATCCCCAGCGCGGTCGAACCCCGCATCCCGCAAAAGAAAGACGCCAGCCTGCGAGAGTTCCTGGGCAAGATGGACGACTACGCGCCGATCATCCCCGACGCGGTGACGGACTACTACCTCACCCTCGCCGGTCTGCCACCACCACCTGAAACCGATCGGAGACTTGCGCGACTGATGGCGCTCGCGACGCAGAAGTTCGTGGCAGACATCGCCGCGGACGCGTATCAATATTCCCGCATAAGGTCCACGAACACGACGTCTAACAACCCGCTGACGGGGCTCGGAGGTGCTGCCGGATTTGGTATGAACATGCCAGCTGGGGGCGAAGGAGTGGAGGGAGGTGGGAAGGGCAAGAAGGAGGCAGGCGGGAAGAACCAGCCACTAGGTGGGCCCAGGGCAGGGTATGGCGGCGGCGGTGCCGGTGGCGGACAAGGGAGGACGGTGCTTACAATGGAGGATCTCGGTATGGCGGTGGGCGAATATGGGGTCAACGTGAAGAGGGGAGAGTTCTACAGATGAGTTACGTTTTTTTGCAAAATCCATGAGTGGAGTCCGGGGGTGCTACGGCGTTCCGGGGTTTCTATCATGAGTACGTTATGGGTTGGCATTTGGACATGCTCGGCTGGCTAGCCTTGAGCTGGCGTTACGATTGTGACATACTGTAAAGATACCAAACAATGACATTTCTATTCTCTTTCTGACGAGAGTCTCCATCACCGTATGATGATCACACCATAGCTCGACCAGACCTTGTTCTAAAAGACTACTGAATGCGGCGAGGAAGTAGCCGACTGATCAGCTTTGACAGCTGTCCGACTTGCAGTCAACGGCGGATGTGCTTGCTTGTGGGATGGAACGTGAGATCTTGTATTTGGAACATACAACGCGGTGGACTGTGACACAATGAAAGGCCCGTGACATGACCTATTCAGCCTTGCTACGCTATCGACCGTCCTTGGGTATGAATTAAAATGTAGTTGGTATTCCCTCAACGCCTTGCCATGCAATCACATCCTTACGCCATGTCATTCATGGTCTCAAGACACCCTTTGCCTGATGAACTTACGCACGTGTCGCCTAACGCCGTGATGTCCTTGCACGAGCGGCAGCTGCAGGTGGTGGCTCAAACGCATCGTCGTCGCTGATCTCGTCCTCGCTGGGCTCCTGACGCCTTTTCGGTGGTGCTCTGTTCGTTGTCGCCCTTCCACTACCGCCGCCTGCAGAACCATTTGCCTGGCTTGATTGACTCCCTAGCCATGAAAGCTGCGTTTGTTTCCCCGTGCTCGCTCTGCTCGTTTGGGCGTTGCTTCTAGTTGGAGCTTTCTTTGCTGGCGCTTTCTTCGAAGTAGGCTTGACAAAGAGTTGGCTTTCGTCATCGTCGTCGTCGTCATCATCAAACATCACAACGTCTTCCTCGTCATCTTCATCGTCTTCAACGGGCTTCTTCTTCCCGCGACCACCTGCTTTCGCTGGGGCTTTCTTCGTGGAAGCAGCCGTCTTCCTTGTCGTACCTGCGCCTGCTGCCCTTCCGCCTCTGCCCCTACCTCTGCCCCTACCTCTAGTCGACGCTCGAGAAACATTCTCGTCATCCTCATCGTCGACCTCGACCTCGCCTTCTTGTTCGCCTTGGCCAATGTAACTTGCCGGCTGATCTTCCCACGGGCCATCTACATCGCTGTCCCAATTGTCAGGCTTCGGATTTCGGCTAATTGTTCGCTTACTACGCTTTGCTTCGCCTCGATCGAACTTGGCCTCCAGCGCAGCTTTGCACTCCTCCATCATCTCCGCCATACGCTCCTCGTCCCAATCCTCGTCCTCCTCGTCGCCAATCAGCTGCTTCACTTGAGAAGCGAGAGCGTCATCTACAAAATCGTTCATGGCGTTTTTGTCGTCTTTATCCACAAACATACCAACGGCATCGGAAAAGTTATTCTGAGGGAGAATTGTCAGAGACTGGGCCGTTAGAAACTCCTTCACGAGCTTTTCCACCTTGACGCTGTCGAGGCGGATTTGCTCCAGACGATCAGCGTCAGGCATCTCAGGCCGGGCCTTGATCTGCTTCTGCGTCTGGCGCTTGCGATGAAATTGGACGACGTCTGTTGCATTCGCGACCCTGCCCAGGAAACGCGAAGAGAAGCGTTGAGGGTTGTCGATATCAAAATTGCCACCTTCAGGCGCTGTGTATTCGACTCGTAAACGCACAAGCGGCAAGGGCGGCTCAATGACTTCTTCGTCTTCGTTTGTATCGCCGGCCTCCTCCTGCGTTTCACGCCATTGCTCGGTCGCCTGTTCGATCAACTCATTCACAATGCCTTCTAAAAACCGGGTGATTTTGGGCTTGTTGTCGCTGATTTGCGCGATATCGCGCATCTCACGGAAGTTTGAGAGAGCGATTTCTTTCATGACAAAGGGTCTAACTGTCTTCAAGCGAATCGTTTCGCAATCAAAGTCTTGGCCCTTGATGGTTAGGATCGCAACTTTCTTCGTCTCTGCTTCACCTTCTACGAGGGAAGTAGCTACGGAGGATCCAGGCTGCATGACGTGGAAGCCTTGATCTGGATTTTTCGTCGGGTCGATCAAGCACTTGTGCTCATGACCCCAGACAACGAGATGCAAGAACTTTGGTAAGAAGTGTTCAGGTAGATAGCCAGTGTCAGTGTACGCATGGTGGTTTTGATGTACGCTCATCAGATTGAACCAGTCGTCTTTCTGAGTGCTTGGCTGAAAAAACTTGACCTTGCCATCTCGGAACGTGCGGAAAAGGCGTTCGTCGCGGACGTTACTGAGGCCGTAGAGAGCAAGCTTGGTGTTTCCTTTTTGCAACAAAACAGGCTTTACCTCAATGTTGTCTGACTCGGGCGTTCGTCCATAATAGTTGATTAAGCCAGACATTTGCAGGATATCCAGCGCCGCAAGGTGGCCCTCGCCAGATGGGTCGTCATGATTGCCGTGGATTGAGAAGACGGGAATGGCAACATTGATATCTGGGTCCTCGTAGTTGACGTGGTTGAATGTGCCGCCAAACTGCTCGCTCGCATCGCTTAGCATTTCGAGCTCACAGGGTTTGTCGCCGTAGCAATTCATGCGGAGGCTTCGCATGACCTGATACATCGATTTGCGGCTTGGTTTGTTCTCATGGAAGAGATCACCCGCGAGCAAGACCATATCAACGTCTCGATCTTTGGCAAGGGTCATGACTTCGTGAAAGGACTTCCAGCTGTCATCGCCTCGGACAGGATCCCTCTCATTGTAGCCGACATGGTTGTCAGTTGAGACGAGAACTCGGATTGTGTCCGCCGCTGTAGACATAATGTCAGTCCGATGTTTAATCATTTGCAATTATCCTTTACAACGAACCGGTATAGTTAGACGGCATCTTTGTGGCTTAGATGTGGCGTCTTTGCGGGAAGAGCAAAGGCTAAAACAGCTCAGTGTCAGATCGAACGGACATAACATGAAGGACAAGTCGGAAAGGGTAGAAGATTCAGATAATCCAGCTTCTTAGGCGGAAACAAGTTGGAAGTGGATGTGAATGCACGGAAGCCTGAGGGTGCCGCGAAAGAGTCACGCTAGCGAACGCCAATCGAACCTTGACGGGAGCACCCGAGTTCGGCAGTCGTTTCCTCATTGGGACTTCCATCTCCGCCCTAACGCATCCCAATCACTGGCGGTCATACCTCGAAGTGCTTGCAGCATCAAGCTACGCCCTTGCACATTCAAAGCGAAACTTTCATCTATCGACCATGAGGGTAACGCAGTGTTTATTAGCACGATCGGTTTGGAAAGGTATGGAGAACTTGACCCGAACGCTTTACAGCTCGCTAACCATCAGCAGGGCCACACATCGTACCGTACGTCGTTTCATGGCGCTTCACAACTCGGCAAGCCTCGCGGTACCCATACTGATATCCTTAGACTTCCTATTGTCCGCCCGAAACTTGGCGAGCGAGTACCACCGATCAAGACCCAAGCACGAGCAGCCACCATACTTCCTAATTTCGTAGGCCTGATTTTCCAGGTGTACAATGGCAAGATCTACCATGATGTGAGAATTACGGAGGACATGGTTGGACACAAGCTTGGAGAATTTTCGCCGTATGTATCTGGGCGCATGAGGGTCAAATGTAAGCTTCGCTGACGGGTGACACAGGACACGAAAGCGCTTCTCGTACAAGCAGACGAAGAACAAATAGAGACCGGACGAGTTTGCGCTTCGCGACTCTACATCTGTGATTTGGGAGCGAGGAGTTTGGTGTTCGGTATGCCGCATGTGCTGAAGTCGAATTCGGAAAGCCATCGGAGCGTCGGGGATCTTTGATTGTGCCTGCTTTGTAAAAGATCAAGTTTCTCGTTCTTGAATTTCTTATGGCCCTTTCCAAGGCCGCAGGCGCGATGATTGCGAACAGCACTTGGTCGACCCTTGGTATAGCACTTACGCCTTATCGCGCTGCTCCTTCGTCATCGACAAGGAGAAACAGAGCAGTTCTTGCAAGTATGGATGGGGCTGTGCACAAACAGTGTTGCTCTAATCCCGAGTTGAAACCCCGTCTCCCTCCTTCACTCATCACACTCCATCCATCACACCCACCAGAAGACGTCCACTCGTTCACGCGCATCGCAATCCCGGCCATTGTCAACTCTTTATAACCCCCCACTCTCGCTGCTCTCGTTCGCACCCACTGACCACTGCCTCTTGAGGCCACTGCACTTGGATAGTCCGAAATACTGGTCCACTCATAGTAATAGGTCAGTCCAAATTGTGTGGTGTGTGATGTCCGCTGACAGCTTCGTCGCAGCTTGCCCACACGGAGCATTTGCGTTTTGAAGCCCGTTTCCTCCGTTTACGCTCTTCGCTGCATTGAATGGCTTCCGAAAAGTCGACCCGACGGGTCTACTCTGCTGAGATGCTCCATCGACTGCGCAGCACAGCTTCGCAGCCGACGCTGCACCTGAAGGAAGCAATCGAAGAAAATGACAATGGCGACGCGGAACTCATCAAAGGTAAGGCAGCCCTTCGCCACACGCACGGACATTGATCTTCATCTTGAGCATCATACGTAAACAAGCCTGCCTTGCCATCAACCACGCATATTCCATGCACATCACAAATCCCTCACACTCAATCTTTGTTTTCTCATGGATAAACTATCCCCTTCAAACCTCGAGTCCCAAAGACTTTGGGTCAACAAGCTCGTTGACACTCCGTCGCCAACCCCATTCGACCGTCATGACTCCGAAACCGAGCTGACTCCGCTTCACGCATCTACAGAACACGTGCTTCGCGGTTCAAGGTCTTTCGCCGCCCGCTCTTGGAAATCTCGAGCGTCCGCCAACTCTCTTCGGGTGCCATCCAACAAAGAGAACCGCTCCACGACTGCCTCTGAAGCCGACCGCATTCCGGCCGCTCCACTGCCTTCAAAGGGTGTCCCTGTTCTATGTGAGATAGTTTCCAATAATCAGAATGTCCGCAGCACAGCAGCAGCAGCGGCGGGCGGATCATGGAGAGCACGTCAGTCCCCCACTCAGTCAATGCGCGCCAGAAAGATCGAATCGCTTGTCAAAGCTCACGGCTCGCCACCTCACGTCCGTGTAACAGCCGGTGGCCGCATTGTACCGAGCGAACAGTCTCCCCTCTGCCACCCCCGGTACGGCTATAGCGCGATCAAGACCAATGGCGGCCTTGTCAAATTTGCGCCAAACCATCCCACCGGGAAGACCCAATGGACGCAAGCAACGCAGAATGGTTTTGTCGCTCAAGACATGGATGGCCGCCTGTGCCAGATTGTCAACGGCACGATCATGCCCCTGAACGAGGTCAATGGCGCCATGCAGCTATTCATGCCTGCACCGAATCTCAATGTCACCCAGCGTGGGCCATCGCAAGGGTCTGTTCCAACTGCATCTCAAACCGCAGGCAATCCGCCTCAGCGACAGTCATCTCGTGTCCCTGCACCAGAGCCATCCGTCACTGCGCAGATCAACGCCTTGG
The DNA here is from genome assembly GCA_037044905.1 of Hortaea werneckii. Lineage (NCBI taxonomy): Eukaryota > Fungi > Ascomycota > Dothideomycetes > Mycosphaerellales > Teratosphaeriaceae > Hortaea > Hortaea werneckii. Next base: position 56,891 of record JBAOKB010000160.1, on the reverse strand, counting down.
AGCTAGAATATTCAAAGCTTGAACATGAGCTCAAGGACATCGACAAGACCGAGGTTCTGCATGGCAAGACCATGGGCAAGGCAGCAAAAGATGCTCTTGTTGGCAAGCGCCGTGAACTGGTCATGACCACGGACAACATTCGTAAGGCTTTGAAGAGCTTGAAGCAACAAACACCAGCAGAAGCGCCGACATCTCCACGCGCCTTGCAACCAAAGCAGTCCACATCGCCTCCAAAGAGCCGTCTTCCGCCGTTCTTGCAGCAACGCCAAAATCCACAGATGGCACTACCACAGGCGCCATGCGCTGCCGTGTATGGCATGCCTCAGCCAGGGACATTTGTCCCAACATATGCATTCCAGCCAAGTCCGTCGCCAGAGTCGACTTTCGCCGGCCAACCTTGGGCTATGCCGCCGCCGAACATGTTCGTGCCACCACCGCCTTTCGATGGATCTCTGTCATCTGCCTCCTTGCCATACCAGATTGAGGCGCCCAGAGCGATAAATTCGTCTTTCGAACAAGCGTCACAACCACGAGCCGCAGCTGTAGGAACTACAGCATTGGAGCCCACCCAGGAGAACACGAATCAGGGACCGCCTCAGAACGACGGCGCGCGTTCGTTCGCGGACTTGCAGAAGGTAGCTTCGCCCCACAAATCACATGCTGTACCTATCAAAGCCCCAGATGGCAAGGTAGTCAAATCTAGCCTCAACCCGATGAGTCCAGCGTACAAGCCCGGAAAAGCCTTTGCTGCTGGCCAGAACGAAAGAGATAAAATGCCCGCAGCCAAATCGGTCAACACTCGCACGCCAACGTCGCTGTCTCCACCCAACCAGCAGTCTTCGACCAGCAGTCAGCTCCGTGTGGTGAACAAGACAGACGATTCGGCCAGCCCGCGCAGAAAGAGTGCTCATCTTCACAGCTCAAGTATCTCCAGCTTCGAGACGGCGGACTTCTTCCCGCGCAACACTCGAGAGTACTCCATCCGCAAACATGACTACCCGTTGGCCAACGATAGCAGTGAGAAGGAGATCATGGATCCTCAGAGCCACGGGCCTACCCAAAGTGACGCTACCGAGCTTCACATGAACGGGACTAGGGTAAGCCACGCCCACCCTGCTTCTACTTTGAAACAATTGCAGGCCACCAGCCCTGGCACTGGTCCGACTGCACCTCCGAGCACTCCGGCCGACCCGGAACTAGCTCGCCAGCAGTTACTCTCTGGGTCTATTGACAGCACCATGTGGGACCGTCAGAATGTCAATTCAGGAACCGGCGTCCTGCCTAATCGCGAAGAGCATAATCTCAGCCCCAAGAACAAACGCAGAGAGTGGCTCTTCGTCGAAGAGCATCCGAGTCGGCAAGCTTCTGTTTCTCCAGAGAAAATGCATGCTTGCCAGGATGAGTTGTGCGTCACTTCCTCGCCCTACTACAACGTTGACTTCATGGACAAGCCACGCGACTTTGTGGAAGGATACCAGGCAGGCTTGAACCGTAGGCCACCCGGGTTTGACCGTTCTGCAGACTTCTTGGAAGGCTACTGCGCAGCGCTGATGAAGTCTACCGCCCACAACAACGCTTCTGCTGAGGCGTCGACCGGAAGCCCAGCTAAACCGATCTCTCGCCGACCCAGCCCTGCGGCAATGCAGATGTCCAACAGCATTTCCGCAACGACAGATCGGCGTCCCAACAGGCCTACCTTGGCTCCGTTGGAGACTTGTCTGCAGTCAACGGACACATTGAAGCAAGCAATGCTTGCACCTCACAACGAGAATGCAGTTCTCACGCCAGCCGCAGATGGTCCTCACATTACCGAAGCTACCTTCAATTTGGGTGCCTGGGAAAAGACTCGCAATGGAACTGGCGTACCAGATGTCGATCCAACTGCTCTTCAGAATGCGCTTGCTGGCTTTGAGTTCCCAAAGCGCACGACGTCCACTGCTCGCCGCCAGCTCAACAGCTCTATAGACAAGAAAGGGCCAAAGGATGAACAACTGCCTTCGCGCCCGGATCCACACGGGAAACACAATCTGCAGGCATCGCTTTACAACCAACGCTCGGGCAATGAAATTTCCCAGCAGCCAGCGTCTTCTGCTGCGTCGACCAAGAGCGCCGCTTTGAGCAGCAGCGCTAGCACCGGCTACCGCATGAGTAGCATGACGAGTATCGACTCGAACCTCTACCGCAACTATCCCGGCCATCGCGTCTTCAGCCCACACCTGGAATACAAGTCCGCGAGTTCCATTGCGCAGCATGCCGGTCTTGCATCCGGCTTCTTTGCAGGAGGTCAATATGATGGTGCGTCTGATCTCATCGCCACTTATCCTATCTCAAGCCCCCAGCTGATGACCGGTGCTCCTATCATAGGCGCTGCAGCTTCATCTCAGACCCAAACCCCCATGTCGACGTCCAGGAAGGATAGCGCTGCACCGCTACCAACACACCCTCAGCAAGCACGCTTCGTGGAAGGCTCGATCGACGGAATGAGCAACCCACCGACTTCGCCTGTGCCTGGGTCGCCGCCCATGTCGCCTCAGCCCAGCCCAGCCAAAGACAAACCGAAAGACAGCCCGAACAAGGGCTCCCCCGCCCGCGCCAAGTTCGAGCACATCGCCGAGAAAGTCGGCATCAAGACTCTCGGCACTGGCAAAAATGAGAAAGATACCGAGCCCGCCAGTCCACAGGGAAAGCGCCGCTGGCGCGACGTCTGGCGCACCAGTTCCCGCAAAGAAGGGAGTAGGGACGAACACCAGCCACCGCAGCAGGTGTCTGGACCTACGACCACGGCGACGTAGGGAGGGAAGATCCATTCCACGAACGATCTTCCGACCGGCTCAGCAGGCCATGCTTACGCCAGATATTGGACACGTTCCTGGTCTTATCAACTCAGCGACTGCATCACTTACACTCATACAGGAAAGCCTTCTGTCTCTCGAGTTTGGATCAGAATCGACAGTATGTCCCACTGCATCATTCATTCACGCGACCTTCCAGGAAAGCAATCGTCATTCACCATCATCATCTGCACTCTCGCCCGACTATGTCACCGACCATTCCTACTGCGCTATCCTGACGCATAGTCCGTTCGAATCGTACGCTCACTCGATTGCCTGTCCACCTTCTCGCCCTGGTCTTCTGGACGATTCACTGGTCATGGCACTATTGCAACTCAACGCATTCAATGATTGAATTCATTACAGCACTGATACTTGAGTTGGATGGAAGGACATTTTCTCAGATGGGGAGTTACGTGAGGGAAGAGGGGTATGGGAGGAATGCGCTATGAAGGACGCATACTTAACAAATGTCAGGATTACCATGTTGTTCCCTCGGAACCGAGAGAAGTAGCTTATAGCGAAAAAGACATCTATAGTCAAGAAGTGTAACAAAGTTTCAAACAGTCCCGGCTTCACGATGATTCTGGTTCAACTTTCCATATCGTCTATCGTACCCCATGCCAAAAATACCTACTGAACAACTTCACACCCACCCACAAAAAAAAAAAAAAAAAAAAAAAAAGCAACATCCCAACTTTTTCTTCCCCAGCTAACACATGACGCCTCGCACTAACAACCCGTAGATCAAAAAGACCCTTTTCCCAACCTCCACCTCCTCAAGACCAAAAAAAAAAAAAAAAAAAAAAAAAAACACCGGAAATCCCCTTCCCATTCCTACTCTCAAGCCATCTTAGCCCTAACCTCCTTCTCCACCAACTCCCTCACGATCCCCTTAACCTTTTCCCAACTAGCGGGGGCATCAAGACACCTCTTCTCCATCTCCTCGAGGCCGACAAACTGCTCGGGCAGGACTTTCTCGAACGTGAAGCCCTCGACGTCCTTGAGCGCGAGCTCGACGGCGTGCGAGAATTTGGCCGGGTGCGCGGTGGCGAGGGAGATGTGGTGGATGGCCGGGTCGCCGCCGGTCGTCTGGGCCGAGTCGGCGCAGGCGGTGATGCTGCGGAGGGAGGCGGTGATGCCGATGGCCGAGTGGGGGTCGAGGATGTAGTGGCCGTTATGCTGGGTGCCGGTTGTGGCGGGGGTGTGGCCGTTGGCTTGGGTGGTGGTGGCGGCGGAGGAGGCGGGGAGGGTCGCGCCGTAGATGTCCTTGATGGTCTGGATGGTTTGCTTGTCGCTTACGCGTTCCGAGTCGAAGTTTTCTTTCGCTGCGGCGAGGATCTCCTTGTTGACGCCGAAGCCGCCGTCTTTCTTTAGAGCATCCAGCCAGTTCTTGACCTTCTCGCCTGCTTCCATTCGTCGACGGTTGGTCTCCTCCACGGTGCTGGTTCGGTAGGCCAGGAACCAGAGGAGACGCTCGAAGTTGGAGGAGACCAGGATGTCCATCGCTGGAGTCAAGGTCTCCTTCACGCCACTTTCGGCGGCTTTGACACCGTCCTCCACAAGGCCGCCCTCTGCTTCTTTGCCGTGGACTGGCATCTTCTCGTAGAAACCGGTCTTCCAGAAGCGATGAAGGATGTCGTTCTCGTTTGTGGCGATGATCAGCTTGTCTGCAGGTAAACCCATGCGAGTGGCAAAGTATCCCGCCATAATGTCACCAAAGTTGCCGGTCGGCACGATGAAGCGGAAGGTGGGGTTGGATTGTCCGGTCTTTCGGACGAGGCTAAAGTATGCATAGAAGTAGTAGGTGATCTGAGCGAGGATACGTGCCCAGTTGATGCTGTTGACTGCTGCCAGCCTGTGGGTCGAGTTCATGTCGGGATCGGCAAACAAAGCTTTGACGATATCCTGAGGTTGTTAGCACAATGAATGCGACCCGATTCGCCAGAGTGTGGCTGGCAAGGCGGACTCACCTGGCAGTCGTCGAATGTGCCCTCCACAGCCAAGTTGTGCACATTTGCATCCAGCACCGTCGTCATCTGCGCCTCCTGGATCGGGCTGACCTTGCCCTTTGGATGCATGATAAAGACACTGACATCCTTCTTTCCTCTCAAGCCATAGATAGCCGCTGAGCCCGTGTCACCGCTGGTAGCACCTACCACCGTCAGGTGCTCTCTGTTGGGATCCTGGGGCTCCTTGCCCTTATTCCTCCGCACGAGGAAGTACTCGAACAGGTTGCCCAGGAACTGCAGAGCCACATCTTTGAACGCGAATGTGGGGCCGTGGAACAGCTCGAGCAGGTGCAGGTTCTTCTGTTCATCTAGTGTGACCGAGGGTGTGATGTCTTTGGCGCGGAATGTGCTATAACTCTTGTGGATCAAGTCCTTCAGGTCCTGCTCCGGTATCTCCTCGCGACTGATGTACAGGCTGTAAATCTCGTATGCCAGCTCTTCGAAGGGCAGATCTTTCCACCGCGCATGCCAATCGCTCGGGAGGCTCGCAATCTCTTCAGGGATGAATAGGCCGCCATCGGCGGCGAGACCTTTCAGGACTACATCCTCAAAGGAGAACTGCGCGACTGAATCTCAGCGTAAGCTCCTCCCCTCGCTCCCATAGCGAGGTTCGCACTTACATCGTACGAGCCTCCTCTCGTGCTGAGGTACCGCTGGGCGGCAGATTTGGGAGTCATCCTGCAAGGGGTCCGGCGCTGTTTCTCTTGCTCGCGATAATAGATTTCCAAGCTGCTTGGGAACCGTGTCAAGGTGGGTGAATGCTCGTCGCAACAATTTCTCCAACGCGCCTCCCACTCGGGTGACTCCCCACCATCTTCAACTTCATCAACGCCTGCCGATCGCGGCCCTCATTGGTGGGGCCAGCCCTTGTGCCTGAGGCTAGCCGACCGAACACCGGCCGCGGGCTGCCTACCTAGGTAGTACCTAGTACCTCCCACCTTGGAACTCACAGCAAGTGCAATCGCCCTGACACCCGACATCACCTGCACACACCCTGCACGCGATCAGATCTTCTACACTCATCGCGGACGGATCCGGAGTTCAGTCAGAGATCATCTTGAGGCCCATCCCTACGCAAGCTGCAAATGAGCCTGACGGTTGCACTTGCAAGCACTACATTGTTCTGGACTGCACGCCGTGCATCTGCATTGCTAGACCAAGGGCGAATCGCTGCGGTAAAGAGCGCTAAAGGGCCTTAGGAGAGCCTATGAGTGTCAAACATCGCCGTCCGTGCAACACCCTATTCCGCATCCTCACATGTGAGCTATTGAGCAACTGAGCGCTCTCTCCCACCTCGAAGATTGGACTAAATGTCGACCAAGGCACTGTCACATTCTAATACTCTGCAGTCTAGCGCCTATTCCAAATCATCTAAGTTCTTCCTGGCTTTTTAATTGCTCACCCAGCCACAGATCCAGCTTTAGCAGTGCAATGTTGTCATGACCCGGCGAGGAAGTGGTGTAATCCTCATCGATCCAACCAGGTGTCCCTCCCGACAGTAATGGATCTCCAAACTTCCTGCATTTTCGCTACAAATCATCAAATACACGCATCGCAGCCAGAGTCACACTCGGATTTCCCATAATCACATCGTGGAGCCCATACTTCAATATCTCTTCCCGGATAACCCCCTGTTCAGTCCGCCACTCCACCACACTGCCTGCATGGCCTTTGTCAATCCTCACAGCATGCAGAGTTGCTTCCTCTCTTCGATCTGGCATCTTTTCCGAGATCCGGTGATCTTTAGTCGCCGCAACAGCATGTGCGAAGACCTGCCACGCTGTATGTTGAATGTTGCCATGGAATATCTCCTGTGTGGCGTAGTCATCCTCGGCATGCATGAATAGTGATACACATCCTGTACCCCGAGACCGAGATTGCGTCTGCGATGATGCCGCGCTCGGACGGTGAGCCTGGACTGCGCCCGAACACACGGTAGTCGAATGTTATGACATGTACACGGTTGGGCTCTGCTGCAGATAACGCACGGTAATTTGGACAGCGGTAGCCGGATGCGACTGTACCACCAGCTCCATGCATATGAATGATCAGCAATGCTTGAGGGTCCTCCCGTAGAAGTTTGAAACACAGTCGTTCTTCGATATTCGGGACGAATCCAGCCGGCTCAGCGCCCAGCTCGCGTTCATGCTGGCGATACAGGCCTGGCGGAAGCACATGCCACGCATAAAGACTCTCGCCACTGCTGGACCTGATATTGAATGGAGTGACTTGGTTGTGAAGGAAGCCGAAGATTTCAGGAATGTTGAGGTCTTTCCCCCATGTCATTTGTACCGCATGGAGATAGACTACATGTGCTTGGAAGAATGGTCGCGTCAAAAGTCCAAGGAGTCCCAAATAGAGCGCCAGTCCTGTTGTTCCAGCGATTGTGGCGTATTTCAGCAGTAGCCATATCATCTCGGTGGGACGACGAGAAGTAGGAAGGCCAGAGACCGGATCTTGGAGACGTAGCCACGCAATCCACTGAACGAGCTGTGACAAGAACCTACATGAACTTATCGATGGAAATGTGTCCTACTGCTTCCTGGCCTCGCTGGGCAATGCTTTGTTTTGGTTCGCAGAGAAGCGAGAAGCGAAGATAGGCGCCGACGCTAGTTACCTGAAGCGCGCCTACAGCGGAATTGGGAACAGTGCGCATGAAGCGCTCAGCTTCTCTCGTCTTGTTCCTGCGCAACCTCGTTTCGTCTTCGTCAAATCAGCCAATGCCAACACGATTATATCTCTCGCACTCCACGGCGCAGCAGATAGCCGCTACACCTGCAGCCCTTGAGACGGAACTGCGATTATGGACATCTTTTTCCGATGACAAGGAGACAAGTTGACTTCAGTTTTGCCTGTCGTGCAGAACAGAACCGGTACACGTCTCTGCTAGGAGCTCATCCGACCTCGACTTCAGGGAAAGGCTTCCGGGATGATGAAGCTCAAGCATTGCGTCGGCGATCGCAGCGTAGTAATGATGTGTGAAGTATGGGTTTGCGACCATTGTCCAAGATCTTGCATGCTCTCATACACAGTAATGTCGAATCTCTGTCTCATGTCACTCACGTTATCGAAGTAGCGCCTGGCCACCCCACGCCATATGCAGTATATGAGCCTGCCATATTTTTAGAGTATTGGCAGTTTGGCGAGCACTAGATACTGCGCCGCAGGACAACCCTTCCGCAGGCGAACCAGTTAAGCAACTGTCCTCTGGCAAAACGCTTTTGTTCGCAATGATTCGTTCCAGCCCTCGTCTGGAAACACCCAGACACTGTATACTGAGCAATTCTGTTTCGAACACCCATGGACACCAACAGCAGTACGAAAATCACAACGAATCCCGCACACCAATCCAACTCGTCCACACAGCTCGTTGGCTGGCAAGACGAATCATCTGGACGCGGGAGTCTCAGCATCGTACTCAGCTGTCTCTACACCACCGCGATATGCACCTGGGTCGTCATCCACGCTCGGATAGACAGGAGGGAGAAATTTCGCGTAGCACATAAGCTCGCGTTATGCTTCAAAACGTTCCTTGCGCCTGAGTTCATTGCGGTTGAAGCAGCACAGGAGTGGACGCAGGCGCAGCGTACAGTGAGAGACGCTGCGAAATATACCGATGCCCGGATGAAGTTGGTCCAAGCCTACTACATAGGCATGTTCGGGATCCAGTATCGAACAGACGAGGGAACGAAAGTCCTCTGGCCAAACCAGTTCCAGTGGTTGCTCGAGCAAGGACATTTCGAATGGGATCATCATCCAGAATGGGGACTCTCCGAAGAGGTGATCAAGGACAAGAGCAATGCGGATTCAGCAGCCAAGCTCTTCGCATTGGCTCAATCCGTCTGGTTCGTTGCGAGGTGTACTACTCGGGCGTTTCATCATTTCCCAATCTCACCTTTGGAGTCCATGACCCTGGGATACATCCCTCTTTTCATGATTGCTTACTTGTTCTGGTGGGTGAAGCCCAAGGATATCGAGCTGCCATCCATCATCGATCTACCGGTCTTATCAGAATCGCAACAGGAGCAGTTCGAGAATTTGGCTGTGGACGACTCTTTCGACGAAGAGGGCAAACCATCGCAGACCTCACTGTGGTCTGCGTGGTACTTAACACCGCGGGTCTTCGAAAAGGAACAGGCTGAAAGGGATGCGCAAGCAAGGGAAGAAAAGCACAAAATTGGAACTCAGCTATGGCAAGACCACCGCAATCATTGTCTCCTTCTCGATTGCCAGGAGTGCCGACAGCGCAAGCCTCGGTGGCAAAGTCAGCCAAAAGAAATCATCCTCTCACACTGGGACCCCGAGCTCTATCATTCCAGATTATGGCCGATCACATGCCTCGCCGGTATTTCTTTCCCTGCACTTCACCTGATCTGCTGGAACACGGTCTTCCCCACTCATTTCGAATCCTGGCTTTGGAGGGGTGCCGCGATCGCTTCGATTGTCTCCATGCTGATCTTCATGCACTTTGAGAAGATTACCGTGCATCGCCATGACCCCTGGCTGGGCGTCAAGATTGCATCTCCGGCCATCTATCTTTGCAGTCGGATGATCATGTTGGGGCTTGCTGCTGCTGCCTTTCGAGCGTCGGAGCCCATGATCTATGAGACGTATGAATCTTCTGGCTTTTGGTCGCAACTGTTGTGAAACGAGGTTCGTGTGAATGGATATTATGGCCTGTCAAGCCATGTGTGCCCCTTCTCGATAGGAGATTGTTGTACAGCGCTATATTTCGTGACCGCTAGATTGTTTATGCCCTTCCTTCAAAGCAAACATTATCTCGAAAAGACTCCTCAGGCATCGCTCGAGAAGATGTTCACAGTCTTGCCAGTCTGCCACGCACCGTAAAGAATCATACCCAGGATAGTCAAGTTGGCGAACTGGCCGAAGATGATGAGCAAGAAAAGTGTTGCTAGTATCGAGTCCGTTGACCATCCCGATGTGTTGACGAAGATTAGGACGATGTCGTAAATGATGAAGATGTTGCGCAGCCAGATCAAAGGCACCACAACGGTAGCAAAGCGTGCGAGGTGAGGGCGGTCACGGCTCTGGAACGAAATGTCAGCGTCATGTCGTTACATAAGGGGAGTCTGTACGAGATGTCTTACGTTCTTGCCGCTGTTGTTCCGCACCAGAATGTATCTTCTGATCACTTCGACCGAGACACTAATCGATGCCGCGATGACTATGCAGCGGTAAACGACAAAGACAATCTTCGTCGCTTCGTCGTTGTGCACTCTGTCAGACCACGAGACAGTGTCGTTGATTCCAGAGATGCCGAGTCCCCACGCCACGATACCGCTGCACAGGATGGCGAGCATGATGAACGTGTTCCAGATTATCGACTTCCAGCCTGGCTCACTGATGCCAGTGCTGTTCGATGTGACGTGGTTGGAGTAGATCCACACGCCGCCATTGATCAGCGTCGTGAAGAGAATCGAAGCCAGGGAAGTTGCATAGGAAAGGACCGCGATACTGCGCTCGTATCCATTCGTTCCGGATGGCCTCCTCCCGCCCAGCTCAAGGTCGCCATTGTACTGAATCCCGCTCCCTGCTGTCTTGAGGACATCCTGGACGAAGTAGAAAACGTAGGCCAGGAAGAAACAGAAGAGACCAGGGTAGAGGAAGAGATAGGTGCCCAGTGAGGTCTTCAATGGAGTTGCATGGCTGCGATCCGCAACCGAGAGACGTCGTTCGATGAGTCGCTGGAGTGTAGGCTTGGTCGCAAGACCCAAGAAAACAAGGGCGATAGCAGCCGTGATCACGTCCAGCGCGAAGACGGCCTGGTAAGACGACCTAGAGCCCGTGAGGTCTGCGCTTGTTGAGGACATTGTGATAAGATAGAGTAGACTCTAAGAAGGCTTAGAGGAGAACAGGTGAAAGTTTGACTTCAGTGAAAGAGACAAGATCCAGACCTACCTTCCAACCATCCAGTGCGATGATGATTGATGATGATGCTCTGAGGTTCGCGGGTCAGCCATCCAGTCACCCCTGACAGCAAAGGAGCAAGGCAGCACAGGGCGTAGCAACGAGTTGCGCAACAGAGCGTCATGTGCCAAGACTGCACACATGTCGTTGGCTGGAGGCGCTCGGGTTCGCCACAAGACCAACCAGACACTGTGTCACAGCCCTGTGAAAATGCGCGCTTCATTCGAATAATTTGTCGCATGTGACAACGAAAGCAGCCAGATGAACGACAAGGTGTTTGCCGGCGATAGAGGTCGAGAGAAGGTTGGCTGATGAGGCTCGTCGCCGCGGAGGCCATCTGTCTCGGGCCGGTTGGTTGTCAGCACAGTGCCGAGTTCCCGACCTGCTTTCGGATCACACATCGGACAAGTCTGTTAATTTGCAACCGCAATCTTTCATCGATCGCGATCTCGAAGCAGATACCCGTTCGCGGCAATCGCATACTCGAGGTTCAGAAAAAAAAAAAAAAAAAAAAAAAGGGAGGATTTTCAAACTTGTCTAAATGTTCATCACGAATACGAAACAGACACCATGTCAAGCGGTTTCAATTCATCGAGCTGTACACATTTCACCAAGATTAATCAAATGTCTTCGATACTAGGTGACCTAGACTCTCGAATATGTCGTAAGATCATAATCAATACTGGAAATTAGGAGACCAAGGTAAGCCACTCCCGCTTCCCAGGCCTATTCCGCGTCAAAAGGACAAGTAGGCGGATTGTCATTGACCTGAATGCCTCCCCGCTTCGCATGGTTACTGTCATGGAACGGCGTCTTCCAACCACCCTCGCTCTCCGGTGTAGCAAGCCACAACCTCATGAGATGTCTCCTCTGCCTTAAACGGCCCGCCTCGTCAACAGAACCTGGCGGGTAGTCCTTATAAGCTGTCCGAGCATGATAGACATGCATATTGCACAAAAACTGGATATCGCCAGGATCGAGAATCATGTGCAGAGCGAGACGCTGGCAGGTGCCATCTAAGATCTGTAACGCTCGCTTCTGAGCGTCGGAAACAGGCGGGATCCTTGCATCGGGACCTGAGTTGAAGCGTGCGAGGGAATTGACATTCATAGGGTCGAATTTGGACCAGACTCGTGGAGCGCCTCCCGCCGGGTCATGCTCCATGAACAGGATGGCTGACTTGTACCATGGATCCTGGCCTTCGCTCACTTCTCCTTTGCGGTCGAAGTACCAGTTTGGCGTGCAGAGAGTCTCAACGACATCGGGATGTTCTTGTTGGAGAGTGTTGAAGACGTGGTGGGTAGAGGCAATGTCCGACTCGCCGCCCTCGAGCGACTTAGCCATGCAAAGGAGGCCTACAAGATCTGTACCGTCGGTATGGAAGAATTGCCTGTCGCTGTGTCAGTCCGAGCAAAGCGTTAGACGTGAACGCTGTGACATACTTGGCGTTTGTCCGATAGATGCGGACCTTGTCTGGTCGAGTTGGGTCTTCGCCCAAATCCTTGACGTGACCAAGGACATGGCCGCGACCATTCTGACTGACGAAGTGGCCGAAGTATGTACCCAGGCCCATATATGCCACCTATAGCACGTCAGACATGGTCATCTAATGCAATCTGCATGGTCAGACTTACCGCCGACTTCTCAAGACCCCATCTCTGCACAGGTATACCCTTGAACAGGATGAAACCCTTTCCATTCAGGATCTCCTTCCTGATGGTAGCTAACAGCAGAGATAAAGTAGGCAATGGGAAATTATCCTTGGTGATTCCAGTCAAGGGAGCGCCAGAAGTCATAAAATCATCCGTGGACTTTTCCAGCTCCCTGATCTCTTCATCGCTAAAGACATGAGTCCATCGCTCAGGATGGTCGCGGTAGTCTTCGGCTTTCCAGACTGTAGGTCCTGTGATGTGCTTTGGGAAGTCTTGATAAGCTCGGACCCTGGAGAATATCGGTCCATGCTGGCCAGAGGTCTTGATGCCATCAGGGAATATCGCTTTGCTGACGACAGGCGTGTCTGCAGTTGCTGCCTCTTGGGTTGGACTTATAGCGATTGATGGAGACATCTTCGACTTGCTGTAGTGTCAAGAGCAAAACTGAGATTAGAGTAATGCTGAAGTTAGGACATGGGAGGGGTTACGATAAGCACGGAGGGCTACATATACTTATGAGGAGTACAACCCGCCGACAGTCCGTCGATGTCGTGATCAAAGAGCTCTCACTACATCATGCATTGAACATGTCGGTCGATCGCCCGTGGACTTCTGTACATCGCGAATGTCGGCTGGTCGGGCATAGCTTACACTTTCGATGTCGGCAATGTGCACCATATTGGCTCGTACGAAAAAAGGATTGCTTTCTTTGGCGGAGCTTTCATCAAGCCACTAGCTGCCCCGTCGTAGATTCTTAGATAATCTTCAGTTGCTCTGATGGTGAATTTTGCGATCAGCAGCGAGGGCCAATGTGTAGAAAGGCTTCGGCAACTCGGGACAATGCTAAACGTAGCAGACGATGGCTGTGGGTTTCAAAAAGCGGGGACCCCCAGGAACAACCGACGAGCCGACATCCCATCCCCAATATGACTGTCAACTGCCACCGACCTGCCGTCCCGAACATCACCTCTGTAAGATATTACCTAGGTAGATATGATCGTCGCTGATGGACCGTCAACCGGATCAAGCCTCCCTGACTGGAACCTCCAGCCAAAGACCTTCCGCCTGCAATACTTGCAGAGCAAGAAAAGTGCGATGTGATAGGCGGCCAGGATCGTGCACCAACTGCGAGAGACTGGGACTATCATGTACATCAAGGAGCTGGGCGAACCTGAGCTCTACCACAAGCGATCCGGAGACCAGCGCTGGGCGTAAAAGAAAACGCACCTTTCACTCATGTCTCCCCTGCAGGGAGATGAAGACCAAATGCTCAGGGGACCGACCAACGTGTGAGAGGTGTAAGCGTAAGTCAACCCAGTGCCAGTACGATGAATCTTCAGAACCAGCCTGGAAACTCCAGATAGAGACGGAGCTGCGGTACGGGAACCGCAGTGTTCAGGGCCAACACAGTCATTTTGCCCATAGGCATTCTGGTTTCTCTCCTGGGAATGTACGGCCTAATCATCATGCGGAAAATGGCACGAACAGACAGGCGGAAACCACCGTGGATCCCAGATCTGGCGAAAGCCATTCCGGTGATGCTTCAATACTTGGTGGCGATGAAGCTCGTCCTCGCATTGATGCATACTTTGCTCATGTACACCCTTTACGCTGCTTTGGGTTCTTGCACAAACCTTCATTCATGCACAATCTAGACCATAGAGATCCAAATACCTTCGATGAGGATGCTTTGCTCTTAATCATGTGCGCATTGGGAGACATGTTCTGCACCGACTTTGATGGCAACGACAGTTGCTTGCGCGGGAAGACACCTTCGAGAAGAGCACGGTGGGCCGATCGAGCACAGCGGTTGTTGTTCGCACAGATTGGTAGAATAAGCGCGGAGAGCCTGATGGCTGCAGTGCTTCTGCAGGACTACGCAATCCGTATGGCTGATTGGGGAACGGCGTTCATGCTATCAGGGCTGATTGCTCGCATGACCCAAGCGCTTCAGATCAACCTGGAGCACTCGACGGATGTCTTGTGTCAGGATCCCAGCTTACGACCCGATGCATGCACCAAAGAATCTAGGCGCCGCTTGATGTGGTCCTGCTATATTGCGGATTCGCTTATCGGGAGCGGTGTAGATCAGCTCACTCTGATACGGGAGGAAGATATGAAGATCCAGCTACCTTGTAGCGAGCGAAACTTTCTACACCAGACTTCTTGCATTACAGAACTTCTCCATTCAAACACAACTCTTCCTTTCGTACCTTCACGTCAGCTGTCTTCCGGTCCTGGAGATAATCTGGGAATAAGGGCACATTACCTTCGTCATATTTCCATTCGAAGGAGAGTACTCAAGTAAGTCTCACGTATCTAGTAGAGTCTGCGTTGTTATTGACACCTGTCTACGGATACATCAAACATCTCCAGGACGCAAAAGCACCTTGGCATTCTGATTCGGAATTTACAAAATTGGACGCAGAATGTCGAGCATGGTACAACAATCTTCCCGCAAGCCTTCTCGTTAACCCTACAAGCATCTACATTCGAAAAGAAACATCTCAAGTCGGCGCTCTTCTGGCATTGCACTTTATGTTTCATCAGACCATGTGCGACCTCTATCGTATTGGTACACCGAGTCTGTACAAGCTCCGCTCCCCATTTACCTTTCCTCCCGAACAAGCGGCCTACTTGCGACACCTGCAATGCGAGCTCTTCCAACAAGCCAAGAACATAGCGATGCTCGCAGAAGAAGCTCTACGCCATGGGTTGCATGGTCTGGCAGACTCCTGGATCCCAACTATCGTGTATGACAGTTGCCGTATAATGCTCTACTTCGCCACGCAACTTCACGACCCTAACAATAATCATGGTCGAGACCTTGTTAATGAGGTAGTTCCTCTTGTGCGTAGCAATATGGAAGCCTTGAAGAAAATGCGGTCCTTACACTCAGTTTCAGAGCTTCTGTTTAACGCAGCAGAGCGGATGCTGGAAAGGCTCGGACTGCAACAGTAAGTCTACTTAGACGTAGCAGGAGACATGTGAAATTACAGCTACTGACACCGTTCGCAGTCGAGGTCAGAACGTAGTCCTCGATCAACCATATCTCGACCAAGAGCAAGACGAAGAGCAGCGAACAGCTCCAGGGACACCTGTGCAAAGCACCCCGGAATACGTCTTGAACCCTCTTTCCATCTATCGAATGGCGCGCAAGAGCATCCCGGAGAAATACGCCCCGGAGAAGATCCCTTCACCTAATACTAGCGGGCGACAGATAAGCCAGGATCTACTTAGAGGTCAGTTCCCTCGAGAACCGATTACACTTGCGACCAACGCTGACAGTCCGCTGTCAGACCCATCTTCAATCCCAGCGCCCACTACAACTGGATCCGAATCATTCCAAGACATCATTTCCCTCTTCACCGAAGACCCCTCGAGGTGGGACTGGCAGCCTGCTGAGACAGTAGTAGGCTCACATGACGAATCCTTCGGTCTGCCGCCGTGGGAGCCGTTTGGGTCGGAGCAACAACTTGATGCGTGGGGCTCTGTCTTGCCGAGTGCGTGGTAGCTGGTGGATAATGACCAAGTAGAGCAGTTGCGAAATAATGAATCTTTGGCTCTGAGAGTTGTCTTTCAAACCCATGGGCCAACACCGTCTTCAGATCCAGCATGGGAATGTATAAACACAGAAAGAAACAGCCTGGGCCAAACAAACCCGGGCTCAACGCTGTGCATTAGATTGAAAATGTATAGGCCGGGTGAACACTTGAATTCCATGAAAAATCCCTACGTAGCCTATCCATCTGATGTAGCCTATCCGCCTGATATCCACATGTTGCAATGCGTTCATCACCTCACGCCAAAGCCACCTCCTCGAGCCAGTACTCGCCAGCAGACATCAAGGTGCAACCAGTGTACCAACCAATCACCTATCTATAGGCGAATAGCCTACCAGATCGAGCTCACCCAAGCGTTCCAACTACCAACTGCAAGAGGAATAGGACGACAATGGACGTTGTGTCAGTTCCACTTTCTACTCATCACCGTTTCCGCAGAATGCAATCGCGGAATACCCCGATGTTTTGACCTGAAACTTCTTCAATCCTCCATTGCCCGTGAACTTCAAGGTCGTCGGCGACGGTGTGTGGCGCGACTTTGCCCTCTTCTTGAATTTCCCCACGGTCGTCCACTCCGCTTCGCTCGGGCCATAGATCTCCTCACTTCGGATCGTAGAGCGAGATGGACCGCTTGCCCGCCCAACATAATCCCGCAATCCCGTAATTGGAGTCGAGGGAACACTGGAAGCAGCTGCAGCAGCTGCCACATGGACAGTCTCCTCCACCTCTTGAGCCCCCTCAGGACCATCCTGCTGAACATCCTCACGCTCGACTACCAGATCAGCAGAGTCCCTCCTCTTCAGAATCTCAGCCCCATCTTTCTCAAGCCGCGCCTTCTCATTAGCAACATGCCGATCATAAGTCTTCTTACTCGCCCAGCGCCAGAACCCCGCTTTCCGAATCGCAGTCTGTTCGTCCTCCTTCGCCACGCGGGTCAAGTCGTCGCGAACCGCATCGCGGATCTCTCGGATAAGGTTCTGTTGGTCTTTACCATCAAAACCGGAGGTCGGGATCTTCAGCGCGGCCATGAGGGTATTGATTTCGCTTTCTTCGATCTTGGGCTCGCTTTTCCTGCGCTGCTTGGTGTCTAGGTGGCGATTGCGGGCTTCGCGCGTGTTGGTTGTGCCTTTGTGGTAGTAGAGGTTGAACTTGATGTCGAAGTCTTCGACGAGACTATTTTCGTCTTCGGCGTCGTCGTTCGCAGAGCAAGTCGGATGCAGAGCTTCCGCTACAAAGCTAATCTCGGCGGCTGTAACGACTTTGGCCATTCCTGCAACTTTCGCAGCCTTCTTCACCGCTTTGCGTTCCTTCTTCGACAACGGACTCGAGCTGTTGGTTTCCTGGTCCGGTAGCAGCGCAGCTGTTGAGCGCTTTGGGGTGTCTGCGGACTGTACGTCTTGGAGCTGGCGCAAGAGCTCGGCAATCTTGCGGTGACGTTGGTGATGATGCTCTTCGCTGTGCCTGCAAGGGGCGCATTCGCTGCTCCATCCTATCCTACTCCTGGAATTAGCTTCATACTCGCCTTTAGCGATTCGCGTGATCTATGGCTTACATGAAGAGCTGAGTGTGGTACCGCTTACACCACTCGACATGCTGTCCCAAACACTGCGAACGAACAGCATCGTGCGTCAGTGGACGCTTGCACTTGGGACAGTGGTGGACTGCAATCGGATCAGCATTTGCCACTTTGAGTTCCAACGCATGAAGACCTACTCAGACCGCCACCGTCCTCCCATCTATAGACGTCGTGAGGCATATCTTTCAAGCACTATGCGTGCACTTATCAGGTCTCTTTGGCCTTCGGAAGGTATTACCGCCGTCCGCAGAGTCGGACGTGCTCCTTTTCGACGCCGTAATGGCGAGGCCGTAAATGCTGGAGAAGGTGATGATCGGAGAGAAACCCTTCTCCATTCTTCTGTATGTCAGTGTTGATGAGTGGCTTGCAACTACTAGACGGTTGCAAGCGTGGCAAGTGGTTGATATGTTGGTCAAGCGAGTACAGCCCCTGAATCAACAAACAGGCTTTGGCGCGCGAGGGAGAGGATATGGCGTTTGACTACTGCCGAAAGTGCTGATTAGTGTTACAGTTTCCGACTAAGAAGCAAGCAGCCGGGGCGGTCGAAGAAGTGTTGAAATACGTATCGCGTGTTGCGTTTGTGAATAGCCACGGGGTTGTAAACGCGAAGACAATCTAATCAAGTTGCTGCAGGTGTGCGTGCGCCGAAATTGTACGTCACACAGGGGGCTAACCACGGCCCCGGTGACGCCGTCGAATGCGTGATCCCGCAAGTGACGCATCACATGCAAAAACAAGTTGGAAGTTGAGGAAGAAGCGCAGGATACGAGAACGAGCGGATCCAGTTGGGCTACCTGAAGACACTAGCTTTTCAATACAAGGCCGTCAATTGTTCGTTGTCTCATTAGTATTGGGAGCATCTCAGGCGTCCTTCACCATTCGAGCACCAGCCCACACGTACGGGTAGTTGCGCTGGTACCAGTTCACGCTGCGGTTGATTAGCGAGCTGCATGCGCCTCACTAGGATTTTGGACGTACAATGTCTTGCGGCCGGCTACTCGTGGATGCGTAGACCATGAGCCGCCGAGCACGACGTTGTGCTTTCCATCATAAAAGTCGGCTATCCCTTGTCAGCAACGAAATCAGCAGAGGTGCTCTCAGACATGACATACCACTATACGCAGGGTAGAGCTTCATAGGCTTGAAGCCATCCTGCATCTCCAGTGCTGAGCTAGTCCATTCCCAAAGGCCACCCATCTCACCCTGACCGGCAAGCCTGTTGCCGTACGGAGTGACAGGCATCGGGTGCCAGTGCTTGAAGCCGACGTTCGCCGCGTCCAGGTTCACGAAGACATCGTTTGGTTTGGAACTAGCTACAGCACCGGAGCCGTTTAAGGAAGGGTTGGATGGCGGCGATTCCTGCACGCCATCGTTGACCAGGTGGCTAGACTACGTCAGCAAAGATAGATACTGGCATGCTTTGAGGAAGATACTCACCCGTTTACTGCTGGGATCGTCCTTCCTAAGGTCTTCGAGGGCTCTCTCTGCTTCAGAGCATCAACGTAGTAGTAAATGCTGCGGGCCTCCTCCAGAGTCGGAATACGGCCACCCATGTACTGCGCACAGCCATTCAGCTCGTCATATGATGCGGAAACTGGCCAGTCCAGCGCATACTTCAGGGGCACGGGGCCGTAGATGGTGCGAACAGCCTTGTCACGAATGAACTCCTCTTCACTCTGACCACCGTTCGTGACGCCGTTCACACCGTTCACGCCATTCGAAGCATCAAGAGGTAACCACGAAGCAGGCAGATCCTTCTTGCCAGTCGCAAACACGTATTTCGCATATTCTCCGTTGGTGATCGGACGGCCCTTAGCCTTCATCGCCGCCACGTGAGTCTTCCGAGGCGGCTTCTCGACATCCCAGCCAAAGTGGCGCACGGGGCCTTCCGGCGAGTCAGGATCATCAAGACCGACAGCGATCGTCTGTTCTGGAACATCAAACCACTCATTCTCGACGGCATTCTTCTGTGCATCGGCAGCGATCTGCGCGAAATCGGGCTTTGCCGTAGTTGGTGGTGGCAGAGCCCACTCGCTCTGCAGGAGCATATACAAGAGTGTTTCGAGATGCATGATTTCGTGCTCCAAGCCCAGCCACAGCGCACGACCGGTCCACTTGTCCTCGTACGCTTGACCAGAGGCGTAAATGTTCTTGACACGCTGTCTCACCCGCTTCTGGAACGCCATGATCTCGTCGAGACTCGGCCACTCATCTGGGATCTCACTGTGAGAGTGGACTTGCTCCGGGTTGTCGACATCGGGATCAATACCACGCTCGAAGATGTTGTAGAAGTACTTGGGCTCGGTAGGATTGCCACCGGTTGCCTCTGTGAGCTTCATGTCGAAGAAAGTCGGAATGTGGCCGAGGTAGAACACACAAGCATTTCTCAGCTTGATAGGCTTGTCTAGCAGCTGCTCGTCCGGAATCATTTGGCGAGTCACCATGTCCCAGGTTGACCAGAGTTGGTGCCATTCATCCAAGCTAGGCACTGGGTGAGCGGCATATTCTTCAGGCTTGGTCGCAAACATCGTTATTGGCTTAAGCATGTGCAGTGCTGCGATATAATGTCAGCAAGTGTTGCGTAGAAAGACTGTCTGGTAAGCTTCAGTACGTACCGTAGTCGCCGGCGTCGTTGGACCAAGCTGCGACTTCCATGACGTTTGCGCAGCGCCAAAGCTCCTGCGCCTGAGGTCGGCTGTACTTATAGCTTTCTTCTATCCTGATCTTTTCACCTTGCTTCATAGCCACGCCTTCAACAATGACGTCTTTCTTCGGGACGACAAACGCTTGGTGCCTTCCGCTCTTTGCATCAAAGTCACCAACGGCCTCCCAATCATCAAGCTCGAAGGCTTTGTACCCAAGCAAACGGTTGGCATGCTTGAGCCCGTTTGCAGTGAACTCGTGTGTTACGCTTACGATTGTGTCAGCAGCGTCTGGCATTTCCGGCGTTAGACTTACCCCTCGCTGTCGTTGTATGCTCGATACACCTTTTGCGGGTCTTCACAGCCGTCGACACCAATCATGAGATAATCGCGGGGCCCCAAAATGGCTGCAAACTGACGGAGGAACCCGGCAGCTTCATCGCGCGTGAAGTTGCCTATGCTTGAGCCCATCGACAAGATGGATTTGGGTCGATTCACGTTCTCTGAGTTGCGAAGCCATGCTAATCCATCATCATACGTACCTAGCAAACCATTGCACTTCACGTGTCGGTACTGAGGAACTTCGGCCAGCGTCCGCTCAAGCTCCGGTTCCATGAGGTCAAGGGCGTAGTACGAGACATTCTTGCCGGATCTTTCCAGGGCATCGAGTAGGATCTGGATCTTGCGCAGGTTGCTAATGGGCCGTCAGCAAGCCAGCTCACGCCGTGATGGGCCTGGGTGAGCTATACCCGCTTCCGAGCTCTACTGCCATTGATCCATCTGGTATCCGCTGAGCAATGCTTTCTGCATGCCTCTCCAATACAGCTATCTCTTCGCCAGTCAAATAGTATTCCTTCAAGTATGTGATGCGCTCAAAGAGCTTAAGTCCCTCCTCATCATATAGCAACAGTGTTGGCAATGTCTTCTCTCCACCATCAGCTGGCTTCAAGCCGGCCAGGATCTCTTGCTTCAACTCGATACCGGCGGTGTCCGATCGAATGTCAATGATGCTGGGGACAGAGGCCTTGGAAGCTACAGCTTCCGAGCTCGGTTGCCCAATCGAACCCATGATCGGCTTCTCAATACAGCTTGCGAAGAGATGTAGTAAAGAAACAAACAAAGTAGACAAACCTTGTGAGAATGGATATGTTCAGGAACAAGCTCCGCGCAACGGAACCTAGGTGGATGTAAGGGAAAGCACACTCTAGAGCTTTTGTAATCCAAAGCTGTACGTCAGGCACTTGTAAGCCTCTGGGACAGCTGTCCAATGAAGGTATTTCGGCAGGGAAAGCATCCTGGAGGCGGAACCGAAGGACACTCTCTGCTTAGCAACCGCGCCGCGAGCATGACAACCGAAGTCCACAGCGTCTTGCATTCCCTGGGGCTCGCTCACGCGTGTGCTGAGCCAACCGTTTCCGCATGATGACCCGTGGTGTCTCCCCCGCTCTATACTTGGGTTGAGTGGAGAATATCGCGAAAGCTGATGGCCACTCAAGAAACCATGACGTTTAGCGTATGCGTCTTCAGATCCAGACTCAGGACCCAGCGGCAATTGGCATCAGCAGGACTCCGAGGACGCCGTAAGCCGTTGTAGGCTACCTCGGTGAGCAATGCGCGCCAGCTACGCCGCAGAAAGGGAAGGCAAAGGCGTATGAGGGCGCTGGAAAAGGCGTAATGATCATCTTCGCCGCAGGAGATGTGAGTGCCTCTCGCGGAGATTCGAGCATGGCTGCGGGGAGATGACGCGCATGACTGATGCGAGTCTACCAGGAACAAAGTCCGACGCCGGAGATTGGATGAGCCTGTCCACCCTCAGCCGGCTTCTTCTGACTTTGCCATTCAAGATGTATGAGAAGGAGATGATGGTAAAACCCAGTCGTCTCAAGTGAGGCAGAAGACGCAAGTGCTCACCGCCATATCGCGCAGTCACGTGCGATGTCAAATGTGCACCAACCCCATGCGCTTATCGTAGCGCATGATAAGACGAGATTAAGAAGATCCTAGCGAATTCTTTCGCGGGAACATCAGATCGAGTATACCACCCATCTCCCATCACAAGTGGTCAGTCGAGTAGCTTACCACCAATTTTCGCGCACCGGCAAGATTCATCATGCTGTGGATCACATCGTCGCGGCACTGGTGCAATCGGCAAGGAACATTGCATTTCATGGCACCTCTATCGTTCTGATTGAAAGCTACTATGTACCTTAAGCTAGATCGAAAGATTCATACTCGGGGCAAACTGGACTTCTCCTTAACCTGGGTTCACCCAACAATCAAGGCCGTGGCTTGCGAAAGTGACTTTATCCTGGTAGCCCGACTCAAAATGGTCTCCTACCTTGACTCCGTCTGTCGGCCGCTGCTTTTCTTCCCCCGTCAGCATATCGCAATCCACCATCCTGATTGATCTGATTTCTCGTACATATGGCGAGAGTGCGACTGACACTACTTATTAGAGCAGTCCATCTTGACGCAGCGCTCCAAATGCAATGGTACGGGAACGTCCAGGCAGTTACAAACGCATTTGCCGTTCACGCATTTAGCGATGCAGAATCCCCCGGCGTAACATCTAGTCGAGCATCCAAGCCCCGCGAGCTTGCACTTCCAGTCTCGCTTGTCCAGTGATGCATCCGTCTGCGGTGCTTCATCGAAATAATCTGGACCAAGGGACGCTAGATCGACCTTCCGCCCAAGACCCTTGTCAGCTGACGAAAACGGATGCGGGCGCATGGAAGGGTGTACTCACCTTCATGCTTCCTTCTTTGAACCCTCGCTCGCAGTCCAACTGGCCGCCGAGATCGCGAATGCAGGTCACGTTATGATCGCCGCCGATATACCAGGAGTCCTCAGCTTTCGCCAAGCCGACGACAGCCCATGCGAAGATAAAAGGCGCGACGAGGAGCTTCATAGTTGATCGTGCAAGGGGACCGCAGCGAAGTTGCTATCCTCACTGAATTCGTATGCCTTCTACAAGTCGAACTGAATGAAGAACTCCACACATGAGAATCTCGACTCGAGAGATGAGAACCACATCGTGCATTCCTGACCGCTCATATATCCTGGTGCGAAAGTGGTTCTCGCCATTTTACCAGGTCTCCGGTAAGTCTTTGCGCAACGTTGAGAGTGGCGAGCTGGTCCACATAATGTTCTTGCGCCAGGGTGAACGACAGGAGCCAAAGTACCTTGGATCCATCCACGCGGCAGATATTCCGCCAAGCTTCATGTCTACGTAGTCGGATTGTTACCACACAATATTGTCAAGTCCCGCAGATACACTGGACAGCCGGCATATTACACCAATCTGGAGTCATAAAGAAACCTCTCCAAAATTTTTGTGCTAATTGCGGGAGAGAAGCTTGGCGTTGTCGAAGGAACAAAGCAACCTTGAATATTCGGCGCTCGGGGTCGGCGAGCATCCAAGGTAGTAGAAGGTGTTAAATATTGTCACTGCTTTTGTCAAGAGACGGTAGAAGGCTGATCGATGGTCCTGGGGTGCGTTGGAGGCTTAGAGCAACATGAAGGAGCTACGATGCGTATTGCTCCCAAAGTAGCCTGAAAGTGCGAGCCGAGGTTCAAAATATAAGCAAATGACGGCCTTTGGCACTTTCATAGTCCTTTCATCTATCACCGAACCTATACAACGCTATCCGCTTCATTCTTGCACAAGCGATATCAAAGTTAGCTACACCCGGGCCTCAAATCCCGACTACGTCCCAGAAATTTAACAACACTCGACCGCCTTAAAACCTCGACCACTACCTCTCCAGACAGAGCAGTATGCCCGTCTCCTCCGCTCGATCTTGACACACCGCTCGTATACAAGTCACCACACGCCTCGCGCCTTACCACTTACCCGCCCCACCACCTTGCGGAGACGCATTACAAGGCGTCGGCGAACCCGTAGGCATAATCGTCGTTTCCGTCCTCCAAGTAATCGTCATGGTCTTCGTGATATAAGCCACGACATAGGACTTGACCGTCTCGACCTGAACGCTTGGGACTTGGGTTGTCTAGAGAAAGCGCAATTAGCTACTGACTCAGCATGGGCTCACATCTGTCGTTCAATGTACCTGAGCTTCGCTGGAGCCGTTGCTGGCGGGGACGGTCGTGAGAGCTGTAGCGGTGCTCTGCTGCTCAACAGTCGTCGTGCTCGGCTCTCCGGTCAGAGTCTGAGTGGATCCATTGGGAACCGTGGTCGTCGTCGTGACAGTCTGAGGATCGAGCGCTCGCTTTTCCAAGACTCCAGGGTTCGGGATATTTACTTCTCGCTTGCGGATCTTGGGACCGAAGCCGTTCTTGAGGCCCGCGGGAAGCGTGGTGCAGGGAGCATCTTGCTTGGGGGTTCCGAGGACGAAGCAGTTGTTCTTCTGCACGACGTGGGTCGAGGTCGTGTCTGTTTCCGTCCATCTGGTGAAAGTCTGGGTAATGCGGTCGGTTTGCGTGATAGTTTGTGTTGGTGATTGTGCTGTCCCGAAGCTATTGGGGGATGATGATGGGGTTTGATTGGGTACAACAGTGGATGTCGTGGTGACGACGGAGATTTCTGCCCTCCTGTCAGCCAGCCGTCTGGTAGAATGGGATACTTATGGCTTACTTGTCACAGTATTTATCGGGTTTGAAGTGACCGTCGCCGGCATCGAGATCGTCACTGTAGAAGTCTCTTGCCTCCCAACATTGAGCACAAAGTCCCTCTGCACTGCGAAGGGATTGCCTTTTCCATTATTCCCGAGTGTAATGATGGAGTAATTCGCAGTCGTCAGTTGGCTATGCTGCACCGGACAAGTAGAGACTTGCGTTGAATTGTCTGGCACCGTCGGAACACTGCTGCAGAAGTATTGATCACCATTATTCATGTTGACCAGCATTACATCCGCGATGGCGTCGTTGCATCCTTTGAAAAGGTATGAAGCCATAAAATTCTGACTGGAGTTGCTGTTGAGGAAGTACGAGCCTCCATCTTGGAAGTCCAGGCCAAAGACCTGGCATGTTGAGTCTGCATTGTTTTGCCGCCGAACGATCTCAGACAATTCCGGGCCGGATGCTGGGCTGGCGAGTGTTCTTCCTAACCCTCCTATTGCTGCCAGAGCTAAAAGTGCGTACATGGTGAGACGATTAAGCGGGTTGAGGAGAAATGAGAAAGAAAACAGCAACCGCAAAATGTCTGTGTGAGTTCTCACTCTCTCAAGGTATATCTGCAATAGTGGAGACCTGGTCAGAGATACTGTAGATCATCGGTTTGCCCAAAGGCGTTAGAGACAAGCAAGTGCTGGGGAAACATAATGAAACACCCATCCTATCCGCTATCAGAGATTGTTCAAGACGGCGGGGAAAGGCGTATTGGAATCAATGGTGCCACTTCAATCTCCATGTCCTGAATCTCGATGCTGAGTCCTAAAGCTAATGACTATAAGTACAAGTTCTTTGCCAGCTTCCCGCATGATTAGCCCGCCCCCACCTATCTCAAGATCTCGGCCAACGCAAACTTAGCTCCATGTTGATAGAATGCCCAATATACTCAAAATGTAATGCCTTTGGTGGAGGTTGCAGAGCCTCATGATGCACTTCAATGCCGCGTTGCTGACATTTCACTCTTTTTCCCCCTCTACAGACAGTTCACTTTCTTCGACCGGGGGGCCTTCATCATCGTGCTCTCCACCGGCCCCTCCCACACTTTGCTGCTGAATTCCATCTGCAGACTTCACTGCACTTGATTTCTCTTCTTGAGGGATCTTGGTTCCCTTCGCCGCGAGCTTCTTGTAGTAATTGACCCAGAGATTGCCGATCTTGCGCTTGGCGAACGACTCTGGATTTGCAGCGAACTCATGAATGCCCTGGTCTTTCAACGTATCCAGCGCAACAATAGGCAACTCTTGAATAGCCTTGACGCACTTCTGCAGTCGCTCTGTCACCGTCGAACGCTTGTCCACTGTCCAGGTACCGGTCTGGCGCAGTCCGCGGCTATGCCCTTTCAAGACTGTCCGGAGCAAAGCCCACGCGGCCAGCTCGATACCCCTCTTGCCCTTCTCTTGCATCGCTTTGTGCACTTTGGCCAGGTTGCTGTTCTGAAATCTTTGCCATTCCTGAACGTGGCCTGGGAATTTGTCGTGCTCGCCACCCGGTAGCTGTTTGAAGCCTCCACCGATGACATTGACGATTGCCTTGACCCAGTCACGCTGCTTGCTACTGCTCTCTTGAATAGCTTCGATCTTGTCTTTGGCAGCCGTCTCAGGTAGGACGGGCACGCAGCTGTGCTGATTCTGTTGAGCTTCCGCCAGACTCTGAAACTCAAGATCATCGACCGCGCTTCTCTCGACCCGTTGCTCAACACCCTCGCCAGCGTCTGTCGCCAAGCCATGGCCATTCGTCACCTTCTGGCGTTTGGCTCCTCTTTGATCAGCATCGCATGAGACCTGATATGGGGATAGGAAAGGCCTAGCGCTCTGTTCTCCATCAATTTCACCATACGAACGCTTCTGAACCATTGAATTGGAAGTTAGTGTTGGCGGGGTGTGCATTTGTGTTGGAGGTGTCAATGCTGCGGCCCACCCTTGGTGGTAGGCCTGATTGACCCCCAGAGGTAGGTGAGAACCCGTCAGTGCTGGTAGAGGCCCCTCCATCATGCCATAGACCGTGGTAGGTTGAGGTGAGGGATATTGCTGCGCAGATGGAGAGGCCTGTGGTGGTGAAGGACCAAGACCATAAGCCCATTTTGACACATAAATGAACTTCCCAGCTTGGGGGTGCAGACGAGGTGTGACCTGTGGGGCAAAGTGCGGGGCTTGTAAGAGCGTAGGGTGTGGGGATGATTCAAGACGTTGGTTGCTGTTGATAGGCATATCTTGGTATGCGCCCTGGGAAGTTGTCTGTGCTGTCGTTGGCGGGCTCTGCAAGATTGGGGTTGCATCCAGGTTTGCAGGGAGCGGCGTGCCGATGGTTGTTGCATGCTGCGGCCGCCAAGCATCCTGCATTGCGGACTTTGCTGGTGCTTGATTTGCATACATGCTGAAAGTGTTGTCTGGCTGCATGGCGAAAGTCCTCAGGAACTCAGAGGGAGCAAGTGAGGTGCCACCAAGCAACTCTGGGTGTTGGCTGCAAGCGGATGTTCTCCAGTCAGTATGAAAGATTGTACAGGACCGCTGATGTGTTATGAAAGGTCTTTTCGATCAGAAGTGCAGATGTAGAAGCTACTTGAGAAGTCGCCTTGGTCACAAACATAAAGGAAAAGTTGGACGTTGCTTCTGGAGCCGTCTTGAGGGCGCTCGGGCCACCATGGAAATTCGTGTTGTAGTGAATTTCAGCCTCGAGTTTTGGCGAGCGGAGGAAAAAGTGAATGAGCGGTTACTCCGTAACAAAACAAAACTTGCCGAAACGGATTTCTGCGTTCTGAAAATAGCAGTTTCCACCAAGAAATAACAATGTCTCATTGAAGTGTCGTTCGGGCAACTGTTGCAATTCTCCGCATAATCTTTGATGCGTTCAACTTCGTATCGGCGAGCAGGACGTTATAGATCTTATATTTCCACGCTCCATGTTGATATAATTTGGCCCAAGGATACTTCCCTCTTGTATCGCGAACAATTTGGAGGTCCCGAATAGGCAGAGGGGGTTTCTTTGATAGGCACTGCACGGCATTGGGATGGTGCATTGTCTCCTAATTGTTGAGTGGAAGCACATGTGTGGGACTAGAGAGTGAGAGTCAGCAGAAGCCGTCCGCATGCGAAATCTTGGACGCACATCCAGAGCTCCAGTAGAAGTCTTGAACTCGGGCAGCTCAAGTGTCGCCCATCATCCACCACTAAGGCCTTGGTCGCGCTGTGACGTCCTGGTTCTCTGCAGCTTACCAGCAGCCATTGGAATCCTCATTGCGGAATATCATGTTAACTCCTTGCGAAGCTGCCGCTACAGCACAAAGGTAAGCTTCAATCTCTCCAAGGCCTTCTGGGCCAGGTATCCCCTAGTTGGGCCGCCCTCCAGATTATGATGTTGCTGGCACCTGGACTCGCGCCGCAGCGTGAAGAAGTTCTGGCAGGCTTTGTAGGTGTCTTCTGATTGTCCGTTCTCCTCTTTACGTTTTCTTTCTTGTTATATCAATGCTCTTTCTCACAAACGCATCGGTCATAAGGGACTTTGATTGAAAGGCGCGACTCTCTTTCGCCTCAACACGCCTCTTTCCCGAAAAGAGACTGTGTTTCTCTAGATGCACGTCAGAATAGTGGAATACATGTTGAGAAGCCCGTCACAGAGGTCAAAATTGACATCATTTACGGCACCCTGGGCGCCCAGGAGTGTGATTCGCGTCAAATCCGTAGCATCTCGTTGTGCAGAGATTGATATTCTCAGTGACAGAGAGGTGTGGGACGCGAACGGAGGCGTCGCGACACAGTGGACGCGTGTCTTCAGGATTGTTGGCACGCGATGAGAAGACTTGGTTTGCATGAGAGGAATGTCAGATACTGTAACTGTTGTGAATACGAGAGGTTGATGATGTAAAACGGTCCCAACGGGGGTAGTAAGTGTGGTAAAGGGTAAAAGAAATGACTACGCGGGGATCCGTACGCGCTCCACAAGTTCGATCAATGGATAGATAGTTCCACGCTGGCGACCACACGACCCTCTTCTCCGCTTGCCGCCTCGACGTGGCTCCATGCTCCCCTGAAGGTGAGCCTCTCCACGGAAACAGCTGCGCGGGTTGATGATGGTCGTAACAATGGCAAAAGGAAAGTTGCAGAGCGTCTTTGCACTCATGCAACACCCTTGGCAGAAGCAAAGAAATAATGTTAGGGGGAAAGGGAAAAAAAAAAAAAAAGAAGCTGGGGCTTGAACCCGGCTGGGTGGGGTCTACCTGGTCCAGGTCGCCGTCCACCCCGATTGCTACGTAGAAGAAGGTTAGTTAGGCGTTTCAATCACTGATACCGCTTACTGAAATCCTCCTCTTGCAGCGAGCAGCGAGCAGCGAGCGCGCAGCTGTTAGTCCGGGAACTCTGAGCATCTAGGCAACCTATGCATGCCCGCCACTGCTTAATATGGCAGCATCCTGGCACGCCCCCGGGATACCAGGACGAAAGTGCACTGCTTTCTGAATCTTATATCGGCTGGTTAATTGTGCCGGTGTTGTGCCAGGATCCTCGCTTTCCATCAGCTTTCCCTTAGGCGACGATATCATCCCAAGTAGTCAACACACGCAAAATCGACCACATAGAGATTTGAGATCAAGTCATAGCGATCAAGCACACACTACTCTGGGATTTTTCTGATGTGTTGTTGTTGAGATCTGGCCTTGGAGGGCTGGAGGTGTGCGGCTTTCCAGCTTGCGATGCGGATTCAGGGGGCTTGGCGAAGGTCCGGAGGTGGTCTGCTATTATCTTGGTCAGCAACTCTAAGGCTTATAACGAACCTTGGGTACTCGGTCAGTTGCTTGCGCCAGAGTACCAAACAGAGATATAAACCTCACTGCTTGGTGAAACTCGCCATTAGAGATCCACGGTGGCCACGCCCTATTTGCCTCAACCGACATTCATACAGGCGATTGCGACGAATGTCACCAGCCTTGCATCATTCTCATTGCTGACTCCTACCTCCTTCAACCTTCAAGATCTCACAAACCAATAACCATGACACTGGTGAAAGAGCTTGTCTTCCAGCATTGCCTCGGACGCGATACCACCAGTGCCAGGAGATGGGCCCTAAACCAGCAAAACCGGCCCCCAGCGACGCGCTGGGAAGTAGCAAGAGCCAGCAGCAGGATAAACAGACAAAATCACCAAGAGCGCACGCGTAAGCGAGTCACTTGGTATTTTGCGCAAGAGACGAAAGACCATGGCAAGCCCAACAGTGACCACTCCTACGGCGCAGCGCGCGCACTGTCAAGAAGATACACTCGAGACAAAACACCACCGTCAGGGCAAAGAGACTCTGCTTGGGCACGAGCAAGCCAAAGTTATGCCAATAGCGCCAGTATTGAGGCGTTGCTGGAAGAGTCATAATGCCTGTAGAAACACTGGCCACTATGGAGCGCCATCAAGAGCAGCTGGGGGCGGATAGAGGAGTTGCAAGCCTCTTGTAGTGATGACTTGCCCAACAGGAATATCCCAAGGTCAACTGCAGCATGTAGCGCGTAGTCATCTTCAAAATACCCCTGAATCACGGTAACAAAGTGCTTGCCGTCTGTAGAACTTTGCGCCCATGTCTCGTAGACTCGCATCCGTGCCGCTTGGTTCACGACCTGGCTTTGTCGCGCGAACAAACATTCCTCTAAACCAGGTATGGCACAGAGCGTACGTGACGCATCCCAGGAAATGAAATCGCCACTGAGTGCCTTCGCCATGCCTACCACGCGTCGAGCAGCCCGAGATCAGCGCAACACCACCCTCATCGAAGCAGAGCGTTTTCTCTGGGGTGCCCCTGCGAAGATCAAAGGAGCTACCGAGCAAAGAGACTATCTCATCCGACAGTGGATGAAGCTCAAGCGAACCCCTGAAGATGGCCTTCTGGCCGCGCTCATCGACGAAAGCATGACTCCACAAGACCTACTCGACGACCTTCATCTCAGCGGCATCGAGGGGCTCGTCCGCCGCATCCAACGCGGATACGAACGCCAGTTCCTCAGCGAAGAATGGCACAGGCGGCAGGTGCAAGGCCAACTAGAGAAGCGCGAGACACTCAATGGCTGCCACGCCTTGTGGGACTGCGAGAGTCGGCACAACTCATGAAGAGCGAGACACAAAATGGCTGCCGCGCCTTGTGGGACTGCGAGAGTCGGCACAACTCATGAAGAGCGAGGAGCTAGCGTATGGAGATGCCGCAGCGTGCTGGGGAGATCAGACATGCTCGTGAAGCACACACTACAGCGCCGAGCGCATCGGAGAACGTACGGTCGGGCGAAGGCCACAAAACGTAGACTGAATTGCCCCAGCATGCTACCGTACGCCTCTCAACACTTGTATGATGACCGGTAGAGCTTGTTGCTCTCAAGCCACACAAAGTCTTCGGCCTTCCCATGCTAGTTAGGAAGACAGTCAACGACGCGTCGGAATCGGCTCTAATTGGTGTCTCTGGGGCTGACAATTGGAGACACAGCAGCAGAGTGGTTGCAAGACCAAACCCGCCCCTGAGTGGCCGTCAAAAGCTACAGTCATTCTAGCTTTGGCACAAGATAGTGTAGGCAGCATTCGTCTAGATATTCCGCAAAGCCAAATTGCAGAACAGCAGCCTTTAGTCACCCTGTGCATCATTTCGTGAGATAGTCCTCCGCTCGTTAAGGGACGCAATCCGCGCCATTTACAGTGTCGGTGAGACGGTAAGACATTCAAACGTGAACGCCCCAAAAGAGCCGTCTCGTGCTGTATGATACAGCTCAGAGTGTGCCTGCCTAGTTTCGTTTGGTGGCGGAAACGCCCGTAATATTTGTCCGGTTTCGATCTTGTACTCTCCTCTGGTCGCCGCTTTCGCACGCTCGAGTCCAATAAGACGCACAGCATCAGACTGGCCGACAAGTCTCACTGCGAGGCCTACAGCCTTGCCTGCCTCATCAATCAGATACCTGCTACCTGCCGAACAGTTTGCTCGTAATCACGGGCGGAACTCATCAAAAGCACCAGTACGCGTGCGCTGCTCCACTGCCGCGACGCGTCTTTAACTCCACTCGTCACAGATATCTGTTCGAGCACCGAAAGGCAAGGTTCGTACTTCTGCGGACGGTGCCATATCGATTCAATCCTAATTTACCGTTGCAGAATGTCGAACCAACCACCTTCTTCGGAACTCACCCAGGGTGTCGCGCCACAACAGCCAGCAGTAGTACCGCCGCCACCGCCGCCTCAGCAGCAGCCGGCTGCGATACCACATCAAGGCCTCGTGCCTCCTGTACGCCCCGGCGCTGGGTACAGGGCGCACAAGAGCTCGCAGCGTCCAGGCTGGAGTATTAGGAAAGCCACGCCCCAAGAACTCCAAAGATCCTCAGAAGCGACGGTGAGGGCTGGCATGCGCACAGGAGGCCAGATACTTCAACAGCTTTTACCGATCGGACATCAAGGCGCTGCTGTAATGGACGAAAGTTCCAGCAGTGAAGATTCCAGAAATGGAGATTCCAGCAATAAAGAGCCCAGCAGCGAGAGCGAGGACGAGAGGAATGCTCTGATGAACGCATATCATTATACCTCAACGGTGAATGGCAGCGCGCAATATTACTGCTGGATCTGCGATCGTCCCTATGAGGTTTTGAAAATGCTCTCCGCCCACATCAGCGCACCAAACACTCACTGCTGCATCATTGAAGACTTCAAGCCTTCGAAAGATGCGGACCAAGTCTACATGGTGGTGAGTCTGGCAGATGGCACATTGCAAGCGTGGCCACGACGTGCGTTCTACGGCGCAAACGGAGTGCGTGCAGCGGCGCTGCAGTGGGACATTAACGGTTCTCGCGCCCTGATCCAGGAGATCCAACCAAGCCACTTCCTGATTTTCACCCAGGAGCAAAGCAAGGCTTTTCATCGCGCGCAACACAGCAACATGAGTCTCAAGGAGTTGCCGGAGGTCTGGGCACCATTCGCTCTCCATGGGGCGCGCATCCCGGCTTTGCCAGAACCAGCACCAATCGACGGATTGATCGTCACGCAGTCACCATGGAAAGGGCTGGACAGATTGAAAGCACCAAGTGCCGTCAAGGTGCGGAGCACGAAAGCCCTGCTGCAGAAGATGTGTCCCGAAACCATTTCAAACCTGAAAGGACAGCTGCGCCGTAACAGGAGCGCCGAAAAGGCCGGGCAAGAAGTAGATGAAAGACTACGCCAATTCGACGACAACAAGGGTGATGATCAAGTTGACGAAGAAGACGATGCTGGCAATGATGGACTTGTCTAGCCCACATAGCTACAGACCACAAAGCGTCCAGCATCTGCGTGGTGAGAGCATCAAGCGAGGAGGACATTGTGTACGAGATTCCCGCAGCAACCGATCAGCACAGAGACAGCGATAGCCAATGTACTCCACTTCTATGGCGGCATATGCATATATGAACAATGCGATGACTTGTGAATTCAAATAGCATCATGGTGCCTTCTGACAAGCGTGCCTTCCAATATGGGTTTAGTGAAGCGGGAACAGCCGCGTTCGTAAGATGTGTCTCGTTCGAGGACAAGCCAGCAAATGCAGACTTCGCAAAAGAGGTGGGTGCGGAAGCTAACAGGGAGAGAGAAATGATCTCTGCAGCGGTAGCTAAAGTCAGGACCAGCAGAGCGAAGGTTCATTGCCCGCAGCGCTGGGTATAGCTTTCTAAGAACCGCAGCGAGAGTTTGCAGGCAAAGTAGACAATGAATGAGCTGTTCAGGAGCTAAGAGTCTGCCTGAGTCTACTGCTGATTGACTTCTTCCTCTCGCCAGGTCAGAAAGAGCACTTCAACGGCGAGCAGCCAGGCATGACATCAGAGCATGAGTAATGCGATAGCGGTGCTGTAATGAAGCAATGGCCTAGTAGAGCGACTACTATCATTTCCCAACAAAGACTGCAAGCGTTCACCACGCTGTTTCCGCGAAGGGCCATAGACGGAAAGCTGGTCAATGTTCCGAAGCAAGCAGAGGTTCGCTAGATCCTCATTCTCCATCTACTCATTGATACCATAGCATGCATACAGCATTGCCGAAAATGTGCCCTCAGCTGCCTTCGCCTGTGTGCAAATTGTAATGATATCCTTGTGCTCGAATTTCAAACACCAGGAAGAGGAGAGGCAATGCCTTGAGAAGACGCTGGTGCAGCGAGAATGGTCTTTATCTCCCTCCCTGCTGGCAGCTGCGGCAGACTCGCCAGCATCAAAGCTAGGCTACTGCAATGGCACATCTTCCTTCTCCCCGTCCCAAGTGTGCTCCTGAAACGGACTAGGACCGTCGTCACGTGTGTGCCATTGTGGGCGGCGGAAAGTCCCGCGGTTTCGCGGTTTCGAGTGCTCAAAATGCCGTGCTCGCGTGGGTGTTTTACGGAGCAACACTGACTTTAGATTCTCCGCAAAGACAGCGACGTAGCTGTGTATCATTTGAGCCTCGAAGCAGACAACTTCGGTTTACACAGCCCCTCCTGGGCCTTAACACAGAACGCTTGAACCCCTTTACTGACGCGTTAAGGCACTCCCGGGGATTGACAGGCAACAATGGCAAGCCAGGAGAACGAGAAGAAGATTCACGTTGCCTCCTCACTCGGAGAAGACGGAATCAGCTTGCAGCATGGCGGAGAGCAGAGCGGCGAAGCTAATTCAGAGCCGCGCCAGAACGTGCCGGTGCCTGCGGATCGCGAGAGCCTGGGAGAAGGTGGAGGGCTGCTAGCGAGTCCGCAGGCCCTTGAAGATTACGGCGACGAGAGCCCGCAGGTTGCTCTGCCCTCGTCAACTCAATCAGCCCATTCCGGCGGCGTGGGGGGCGACGACGAAGGCGGATGGGCTACCGAAGGTACACAAGCGACCTCAACG
Organism: Hortaea werneckii; assembly: GCA_037044905.1. Lineage (NCBI taxonomy): Eukaryota > Fungi > Ascomycota > Dothideomycetes > Mycosphaerellales > Teratosphaeriaceae > Hortaea > Hortaea werneckii. The sequence goes on along the minus strand of JBAOKB010000160.1, from coordinate 22,235 downwards.
GCCTCGAATGGAGTTGCTAGCACCGGCCTTTCATACACACCACAGTCCGGGGGACCAGATGCGAACGGGCAAGACCTCTACCTCCTTACCAGCTCCCTCGCCCAGACGTTCCAGCCGCGGGCCACGCAGCCGCAGACTGTCCAGCAACCGATGACTCCACTCGAACAGAGATTGCTGCTGCAATTGAACGAGCATTCTCAGAGCAGCGATCAGGTCACAAGCGGTCTGATAGGCCTGCAGGGGTATGCCCCGGTCGAGCCACGACCACCACCATGGGCTCCGACGGGGAGCATGAGTTCCCCGGCTATCTATGGTCCTTCTAGGCTGCAGTTGCACGCCTCGACCTATTATTTCGACCCTTATCCTACGGAGAGCAATCCTCGCGATATAGGCGACGAGGTCAGAGAGGACTGGACCGAGTTTGAGCGGGAGTGGGACGAGGGCATGGAGGATGCCAAGTACGAAAGCGATGATTTGTGGTGTGATGGCTCGACAGTGCCCTGGATTCTAGCTCGTCTCTATGGAGATGGAAAAGGAAAGCGCTGATGGCCCCATGGCCCGCGGGGTTTCAAGCGTTCAGCATGGCGTTCGGCGTTGGTGGATTCTCTGAGTATGTAATGGACATCTCCTGTAGGCACTCGGCGGCGCTTGAGTGCTTGAGAAGGGATGCAAAGGGCATTATAGCAGACCCAAAAGATGGTTTCATGCGTTGTGGACGTTTGTAGCAATCATTAGAGTAGATAGCTCACCACATTGCACGTTTTCGAAGACGAGATGAAGTTGCGAAAAGCCTGATGAACAGTGCGACTTTCCTGACAGGGTATGGTTCGGACCGGCAGGCTTTGCCCTGGTCGTGGGTGAACTTTCTTCCCTCCAGCTCCCCGCTGGCTCCAGAAATGACGTTCCTTTGTCGATGAGCTTTTGATGGAAATGCACAGCTTTGGAGATATCCTTCGCCCAACCTATACCAGACAGTAGGTTGGCCGTATGTTCGGAAAGACGCATTTTCATTTCATATCACTCTTTTTCCGTAGACATCACAACCTCACCGACATATCTCACGTGATCTCGTCTTCTCCGCGTCTCCTCCGGATGGCTTCGCGGAGCAAAGTACAGTCCTCATGGTAGCGACGTATGCCAATGGGAGCACGCTACATGGAGATTGTCCTTTCTGTACTACAATAGTGCTGCAGCCGCTCCGCAAGTCTACGTTGAGGCCGTCGCACGGATCTGATGCAAGTCTCGAGGCGAAGAGCGGCATACTCATACCATGGCCTTCTAGATTCGAGGGTCGACGAGCCAGATACACACTCTCGATATTCTGCTTTTCGACTGGGCTACCAGCAAGCTTCTCGAGCTTTTCGCTTGTCTGTCTACCAGCATCTCGGCCATGAACCTTCCACCCACGGCAATCGAACAGCTCCGAGGAGAGGCCCGGATAATTGACGGGTTAAAGCAAGAGTGTGGGAGAAGAGCCGCACGGCTATGAATTAAGCACAACATAGCGGCAGAGAGCTCTTTCATACTGCAGTGCGTCAAAAGGCCATGCCCAAGCGGCTTGGCCGAGCACTGGGCGCGCCAGGCGAGCCGGTGATTAGTCCCTGTGATAGCAAGAGCTCCTACCTCATACGACCTCTATGAGTGAGCTGCTTTTGCATGGAGAGCACATATGGGCGCATGAAGTCACATTGAGTCACCTGGTTTGCATGTCGGTCTCCTCTACGTGACTTTGCACGAGCCGAGGCCATGGCAAGCTCGCCCAGCTCCGGCGGCTGGTCTCGATCTCGCACCTCAACTTGCGAGGGAGAGTGTGCCTTACCGAAACTCTTCCTGGGGCTTGTTCGAGCGCTTGTCTATACCACTGGAATTCTGCGATGAGATTGCCCTACACGAGAGGGTCTCCGAACAAAGGATAGGAGCAGAATCCCTGTTGCTGGTCCGGCTCAGGTGGTCCAGTCGGAGTCTCAATATGACCTCGGCGCTTTGCGAAAAGGCACATTGGCTTCTTCAGTTGCTTGCTGTGCCCTTTGTCTCCCGCATGGCAATTGGGGGGCTCATCCAGAGGACTGTCGCTTCCACGCCCTCTCACGTACCCTTATCCTCATTCCTGGACTTGGGACAGCTCAAACGTTGATGGGCACGACCACGGCCGAAACAATCTTCAGCGCTCACTCCAGCTGGTCACAAGCTTCAACATCAACATCAGTTTGCTCTGTGTTGCTTGACTGTCACTGCTGGCCTTGAAGAGACTCACATGCCGTCATCTGCTTCGGCTGCATGTGTTCCTTCATTGGACTGGTTGTCCTCGTCACTCAAGACTGTAGACCTCTACTCTCGGTTCATCCCCAAAAACACTGGACCGTTCCCATATCCTCAACCATCAAGGCCCAGCCCAAGTGTCTGCAGGAGCCGCAGACCTCCATGCTCTCTGGCACTTCGAGCTGGACCGCCCTCCGTTCCTTATCCGGCCACATACTCCCTTCTCCTCGAAATCAAGGGGACCCAGCACAGATCGTTTGCTGGAGCCGCAGACCTCCACGCTCGCGGGCGCCTGTGCTGGGCCAGTATACTCTTCCTTTTCTCCTTAGAATTCTGGCACCTCAAGTGCAGGCGAACATGCCATTCTCCCAGAGAAGTCTGGTTGAGATAGGCCAACACTTTCCCGTTTCCGGCTCCAGCCAATTCCTTCGGGCTATGGGTTGTAGTTGAGCCTGACCTACCTACGCATCGTAGGTGTTGTAGGTGTGTCCTGCTATCTTTCTCTTGCCACGTTCCTTCTGCTCTCGCTCTTCCAGCGATTGAGTCTTTGCTTGGGTGAGCCGACATTATGGCCCCAAAGATCCTTCGAGAAGCCTCAGCACTCGCCTGTCTGGCCGCGCGCGATCGTGTGGGCTGCAATCCGGTCCACGCTGTCTGTGGCTGATGATTCTTCTCGTTGTTTCTTCTCATTATCGGTGCTGAGCGCACTATCTGTGCCCTCTGTCGGCGGTCCGGTGTTCTAGCCTCCTCTGGCTTGTGGCCTCGGGCTGCCGGTCCATACAGGGTTCCTTTCTTTGCTAATGTACGTTCTGTTCTTGCGGGTGACCTGGATTGAGCTCCACTCTCCGGCGCTTGGTTTTGAGAGAATGACTGCCCAAAGATCCTTGATATTGGTCCTCGGCTCGGGATTTACACGTTTTCTATTGATTTCGAGCGCTGAGTGCACCTTGTCGCTCCAAAGATCGTTCTGCGCCTTTGCGCGAAGCCAAAAGGCCTGTCCGGTACGCAACGAGCCGTAATGATCGTCCACTGTAGGTGTTGTCCGCGCCGGTGGCATGGGAGGCCTTGAGGCGCTGTCATCCAGCATTTCTGGGCGTACATTGTGTCGTTGTACGGGCGCTTTCTTCGCACAATATAACGCGACCGTTGCGCACCATCTCATAAGAACCGTGGTCGAAATAAGCTCCGCATCGACGACCGAGAGCCGAAGCAAGGGGTGCGTCCGAGTTTCTGGAACGGCATGCGGCAACAACACTGCGTGCGTGTGTGCAATGGTTGAACTGCAATCTGTTTCCTGGTTGCTCGGATCCATCGCATGGATGGATTTACCCCTTCCTGCAAAGGTGTTGAGCAATTCAGGAGCATGGCACGGCTCTGCCCGCGCATTTGTCCTGTCTCTTCACAAGCGCAACAGTCCACTGACAACGGCGCTCGCGTTCTATGAATGAGTGTTCACTCTTGTCGTAGAAGTTGTCGAGGTCTGTTTTCAATCGGCCTCGAGAACTTCGACGCCACACCTCCGCAAGCCGAAGCACTCCCGTCGGCTCGGTTGACCCCCCTTGGCCTCGTGAGAGCCACTCAGACATTGGTTGCAACACCTGCCTCAGGAGCCGATGCCATTCTCTTACATGTCCAAGGAAAGGCGAAGGTGCCAGTGGCTGCCTTCGGCGAGCCGACCACATGTGGCAGAAGCAGATTCTCGATGAAGCGAGAGAGGCAGAGTCCTCGGTGCCAAAGGATCCGCACAGATGCAGACTGCCTTGCGCATGGGCTTCCTCACGAATGCGGAATGGTAGGGTAAAGCAAGCACTCTCTGCCTGGAAGTTGTTCTACAACGATAGGTTGTGAAATTATGCGGCGACAGAAATTCAAAGGACGCGTGATGACGCGGTGTAAGCAGCGCAAAGCTGGGAAGCCTGCCCACTTGCGCGATTGAACCCAATGCAAAAATACAGGGCAAAGCTCAATTTTGATATTTTGAAGATCACCATAGCAGCGCCGACAGCAAGGATAGAATTCATGGCAACCCTCAAGCCTGAGACTCCTTTCCTCCGCATCTCCGCCACCCTGCCCTTTATTCAGGGAATGATAGTCCATAGACCGACCGAATCACGACCTTTCGAACGCCATACCTCTCCCCAAGCAACCTTACACCGCGACAAAAGTATGCTCAATCGGTGCAAATTACAGATACAAGGCTACTACGTGAGCCCGACAGGACATGAGAAGACACTGGGCCAACAAGACTACGGTAGTCTTCGCTACCGTCTTCTTATGAGTACCGAAAGCAAGAAGGATTGGAAGCAGACAAAGAGCTGAGAGCATGGTCAATTCGAAGCTCGACATCACTGAGACAAGGGCAGCTCTGGCAGCAGAAATTCGGAAAGGCGAAATGCTCTCTTTCTGCAATAAACACAAAGCTTGGCCACTCGATGCGTTAGAAGAGTGGTCGGTGCCTGTTGACGCAAAGGCGTTTGAGTGGCCTTATCTTGAGGACTTCTTGCATTGTTGTCTTCAGTTTGGGAAGGCTATGGTCTTCCCATGCGTCGGCGAATCATTGTCAAGGGTGCCGATGGCCCGTAACAAAGACTCGCCATTGGGACCATAGATATGTCTTACCCTGGGCGCAATTCGCATCTTCTCACACCTGCTCATTTAAACCTCCATTCTTGCATTTTCTGTGTCGCAAATTCCCTTTGAAGCGCGTCTTGAGCCACAAACGACCGTTTCAAAGCATGTGTATTTGCCCGTAATGTTCGGAGCTTTTGTTTTCAGCGACAGAAGGTTTGCCGGAGTGACAAAGAGCGCCATCATTGAAAGTCCAAGCTGTAGCACTGCATCTCAACATGGAACTATCGCCACATCCTCAAAGGTCTTTGGCCTGATGACCATGGCAGGTTTCTTGCTTTTGTTTTATATACACCAACCAACCTGTTAAGCTATATTGAACACTATATTCTTCCTGTTGCTGCTGGGACAGCAGACCCAATGACAAGAATGCGCTGTTCTTCCAGCAGGCGTGGGTCTCAAGGAGATCCATCCAACACTCCGACCCTGAGTGCCTTTCATAGCGAAGGAGGAGAGGCTGTCGCCTCTTGAGACAGTGTGGCGCAGAAAGTAGTGAATGCTCTTCCCAGTCGCTTACTCGTGACTCGCAGCAGACACAAAACCACTACTTTTCAGCTTGGATCTTTCCCAGGCAACCAGCTGCAACAACAACTTTGCAACTTGAATCATCCACGAGTGTCTTTTGCCGATCGACATCTCAATCAGACGTTGCAGACATCAGCAACTGATTCCGAACGAGTCAGAATGCCGCAGACGGGACCTTGGGTACGTCTTGAACACTCACCACATCCAGACACGGTTTTGCTAACTTACTGCTTACAGGAATGGATCCCCAAAGGCATGTTCGGTCGTGATTTCGGATCACTCGCCAACACACCTCCTTGCGTTCGTGCAGGCGTGTTAGAAATCATCCGCGACAACCAATACCTCGTCTTCGAGTATTCCGAGAATCTCTTCGGAACAGACAGGTACGGCAATCAGCTTACGGTGTTTGAGTACTACCTCCAGCACACTCCTAATGCGGAGCTGGAAGCTTCTTTCCTCTTGATACTGCGAATGTGGAAGGACCAAAGCATGCAACCAACCCGTCGTGTCACGAGCCCCAATGCCGATCAAACGTTGTCTTCCTCCGCTCCTCAATTTACTACTCCACAATATCAGTCAATATTGAGAGGTATTGAAGACAAGCCGAGCCTCGATGTCAGGCCTACTCTAGAGGAAGGCTCTGACTCAATGCACCGCAGCTTGCAAGTTGAGGCGCTCCGTCGGCCGAACAGCCATGCGCTTGCACACTCCACAATGTGGAGAAAGAGTCCTCTCGTTAACGAGAACGGTGCGGGCGTGGGTTCAGATGCAGCGCGTGGTAGAGATTCCGCTATCAAGACATGGGAACGTCTTACCCGTCGACAGTATCCGGTCCTCGAAAGAAATGCGGCAGGTGACCATAATGTTCCGGACACCATCCAACTCTCGCAGACTCAGATCCAGGAAGAGGTAGTCTCGAGCCGAGCGGTAAATCGCAGAGAGTACGTTGAAGAGCATCTAGAAGAGCATCGAGAAGAGGACAAACAAGAGCATGTCGAAGAGTGCGAGGAAGTTTGCGAAAAGACATTCCCGCCTGACCAATCATTGAGAGATGCGAGGGAGGCCATCTCAGCTCTTTTTGCCAAGGGCGAGCAGTCTGAGGAGGCCAGCCACCGAGAGGCGTTCACCGAGGCCGCACATCTGAAATTTATGGCGACTTTGGCAAGACCTCTCTTCTCGGCGTTACCAACACCGGACCAGAAATGGAGCATGAAAGTCTACCGCGGCTTCACCAAAGACCAGGACTGGCCGGAAGAATCGAGACGCTCCATCGCCGACGATCTCAAACGACTGCAGCCGTCGGACCGAGCGCTGTTTCAATGGTCCGACGATGACATGGACGAAAGCGATGTCGCGGACGATAACTACCTTCCGGAAGCTGCTGAGAAGGCACAAGCCCTGGTCGAGAAGATGCTCATGTCTGGGGAAGCTGGTGAGCCTTCTAGCAGTACCGTGCTGATCCTCAAAGATGCCTTAGAGCTTCGCATCCCAATCCAGCGGAGACTTGTGATTTTGGCAATGGCTCAAGTGGTCTTCCCGGAATTCAGAATTAGAGCAGGCTCCGTCGCGCTGGATGCTTTTCTTGCAGCTCATCGTTCTGAGCTTGCAAAGTGGAAAAACATTGGGTAGGGACATAGGAATGATGGCTGATCGGGGACTTGAAAGTTGGTGATCATGGGCATACGTAGAGCCCGCTGATGAAAGGACTATTTTGGTGTAATCTTAGTTTGTCGCACCAAGCAGCAAAATGCATTATGATTTGAACAACTCACCTCAATTTTCCATCGTCGTGACGCAGTGAGTTGCTCACAGGTCTACGACTTCTAGTATCAAAGCGTGCATCATATCCCATGAACGAATACGAATGTGTCCTGCTTTCAGCATATTCTGACGCTTCGTCTGCGTAAGAAACACGATGCTGTGACAAACTATTGACAGACTTCAAGCTAGTCTCATCACGGCAAGAAGACTTCTGACATTCTTTCATAGAGATCAAGTTTCCATCCTTGAGGAGTGCGACAATTGAATGGACTGTGTCGTCTCGTAGTAAACCAATAACTATCGTATCGTAACTTCCACTTTCTCACTTTGCTATTCTACCATTTCTCCGCCAACCTACTTCACAACTCTATTCTCTAGCCTTTCCCAAGTCTCGAAGCTGTCGTGAAAACTCTCCCATACAATGACTTCGATGCCCGTTGCACATGCGAACGCCTACTCAAGATCTCCTCTTGCGACTTCTGCCGCCTTCTATGATGTTGTCGATGTTTACTCTCGCGACCCCACTACCCGCTGGAGGCGCTATGTGCTGGTCGGTCTCGACCCATCCTATCCAACCCCTCTTCTTTGAGCTTCTGGCTCGCGCCACAGACAGGGGAGTCACCTTCATCGTAGGCGATGCCTCTTTTTCAACGCCTTGTCCATAACTTTGCTGGCTGTTGTCGTCGTCCGTTGCCGTATAGTTAACGGTATCGGGTTCGTCAACTGCTGTCTCCCTGGCATGAACTTTAAGGCCTGTCGTCAGTCTCTTTGCTTCGCTCCGACGCAATGAATGAATATTGTGGAGCTGCTCCGGCTCATCTATCTCCATCATGTCAGATGGATCGTCTTCCGCGTCCTGACTGTCATCTTGAACTGTATCTGCTCTTCCCTTTGCACCATCTTGAGCTGTCTCCGCCCCACGATCGTCGTCCGGCTCTCTAGCATCCCTCGTGGTCCACGTCAATACGTCGAGAGCCTCGGCAAAGATCTTTCCGTTGCTCAATCTGTGAAGCAAGCTCCCAGGGAACTCCACCCTCAGATCGCAGTCCACCTCCCCATCATCCGTACCATCTTGATGTTGTTCTGAGTTCAAATGCCCCACCACGTCTCGGAACAGCTCATAGCGAGCATACGGGAAAGCCGTTGAAAACGTTGCAACACTTGAGTGGTACGTCTTGCCTCCTAGTATCGTCATGCGGACGCGCGTCTCACCGTGATAAGTCTCCAGAAAGAGACCTAAGAATTGGTAATACATTTTCAAAATATCATCGTTGCTTTCAGGCTTACCCACCGGTGTCCACTGCGCAAAGATGAAACCGTCTGCACCTTTGCCGTCTTGAAGACGCTGCAGGGGTGCGTTGAAGATTGGGTTGTAGCCAGACATGAAAATACCTTTCCAGTCATTGTCTGGCAGATCGGTTGCTGTTGCTCCATCGGGAAGCAGCGTCTCGCTGAAGTAGATCGCGCTCATTGTGTATATGTTTGCGATATTAAAAGAGAGGAGCAGCAGTGTTCGTTGATGTAGCCTCTTCAAACGGAGCAAATGGTCTGTGAAAATGGTCTTGCCTCATGTATAAGACGCGAAAGAAGTAAAGAGACGTCATTTGGCGCTGTAGCGCGCGAAATACTACTGAAAAATGAACGCCGAAACGTGAATGACATTTTTCCCAGTCTTTGAGGGATCAAGTTCGGACTCGAAGCTAGCTTGTGATTTACAGGATAATTGAAGCGCGTAGTCAACTTTTGGATTTCCCAGTACTGGCATTTGCAGACTGTTAGAGGTTTCTGCAAAGTCTTTTGTTCCGATGCATCCAACAGAATTTTGCTCTTTAGTATAGTAAGAAGTACACCTTGTGCTCTTGGTGGCAAATGCGAAGCGCTACCAGTTGCTTGTCACACTTTCGAGCATCTCTAAATACCAACCACCTTCCCAGACATCGTTCGTCTCCCGGGCTCTCATCATGCATTTTCCTCGTCAGTCTCGCCAGTCGGATCTTCGAAGGGTTTGACAGTGTTGGGATCAACTCCACGTTGCCTCAGCCACGGACGCGCAATCCTGTTGCGCGCCATCCTCTTCGCGAACTCGTTCCCACCATGTGACCTCATGGCTTTGGTGATCTGGAGGCCATGAGCTTCGATCAAGTGGGTGATGATGTCCGTGTTGCGAGCGTCCGCTCGAAGGGTCTGAGAGGTGCACCCTGGGATGAAGCACACGGTGGCGGTTGTGGGACCCCTAGCCCTTGCCGCCCTGTGTCGAGGAGCTTGCGCAGGACCAGCTCTTCCTTCTTCCTCCTCCTCCTCCTCTCCTTCTTCCTCTGCCTCTTTCCCTTCCTCCTCAACTTCCTCCTCAACTTCCTCATCAACTTCCTCATCAACTTCCTCATCAACTTCCTCATCAACTTCCTCATCAACTTCCTCATCAACTTCCTCCTCACCCTCCTCCTCACCTTCCTCCTCACCTTCTTCTTCATCTTCTTCCTCACCCTCTTCCTCTTCATCCCCACTGCCCTCTGCTGCTGTACGTGCCTGCTCAGTGGGATACTTGAACAGCAAGTAGCCATTCTCATCTGTGAGAGCCGCATGATTTGGATTGCGAAGAAGAGCTTCCAAAATTACCGGCTCTACCAGTTCACTCTCTTCTTCAGGACTTTCAAAGAATTCACGGATAGTCCATGACTCCTTGTCTTCACCATTCAAACGAAACACAAGCTTCACGCCTCCGTGCCGATTCAAAAGCTGTTGTCTCTTGAAGTTAATGATGTCTTTGAAGAGGCCGTCTTCATTATGCTCATTCGCGACATCCCGCGCGGTGATGTTGAAGACGGAGAAGACCCTGTTGTGCAGCTCATCATAATGCTGGATGAGCTTGCGAACCATCGCTGTGCGTGCTTCAGGATGCCTTCCCAGGAACTGGGAGACATCAGTGAATCGGAGCCGACTCCCCTCGACCCTTGACTCGAAGAAGACATTGTTATTGGCATTGATGATCTCATCTCCGAAGTCCGAGCAGATCTGCTCTCGAGACAACTCGTAGGCAACCGTCGAAGGCATTATCAACACAACGGGACCCGACATGTTGTCTTTCTGGTTGGCTTTGATACCTTCGTCCTGTCAGCCTTTTCCTTTGCTGCGTCAACGGATTAAACAAGTCGCGTTCGGCTTACCGTCGTTCGGAGTAGATGGATCAAGCGTTTGTACTCTTAGTATAAAGGTATTTCTGTCTCGAAATCGATGTTCGAGTTCGAGTTCGAGTTCTTCTGCAGCAGGTGTCTGGAAGTAGAGGGGGTAGAGTTGTAAAGCGCTGGGTTTAAATCAGAGAAGACGCGAGATGACATTCGAAAGAAGCTGCAGTCACCGCCCCACTTTGGACTCATCTGTGTTTAGCGTCCTTCGAGAGGACGTGAATGCACGTTGGGTGCGTCATTGGGAAGTCGAAGGTAGACCGCACGTGAATGAAAAGGAAAGAAAATTGAGTATACGAAATCAACGCAAGATTTACAGAAGAAGGGAACCCTTGACATCGAAGATAGTGTAGATGTGCTCAGCCATTGTTGTATACTGGAATTGTCTCCTGGTCGTATGAATTAGGGATTGAGGTAACTACATGTCCCTGACAACACAGGCGAGGTTCTGAGCAGAGAAGAGGCTCTATGTAGCCGGACGTAGGGTCTATTTACACTGGGACTTGGGAATCACAAGAGCAGACTTAAAACCTTCTTCATGCTCATACTTGTTCATAGGCAAGCGTGTGTTATCGTATCCCTTTGTTGGTGTCAGTGCATTACGAAACAAGCAATTTATAGATCTTTGTCTTGGTTCATCGTATTAGCATCGAATCATTGTCTGAAGTCTCATCTAAGAACACTTGGGTACTCTATTTCTTTGTGAGGCTATTCATTCTGTGTCAACAAGGAGTAGAAAACTTGTCTCCTGTGCCTGTTCACATCGTCTTCACGGCTAAGCGAATAAGAAGACGACCGCGTTACTGTAAATAGCACCATTACCGCTCTTTCTAACTCCAATTGTGACCATTAACGATCCGTCTCCATCAGCTCTTGTCTATGCGGTTTTTGATATCCCGAACGATCTTCCCCTTGGCAGCCCCAGTCTTAACTTTTTCCGTCAAAGAAGCAGCGATATCACCCAACCCTGGTCGCCTCCCTTCGAGCTATACTGGTAAATTACAATATCCTTCCCTTCGCTTTGATCTCCATCGCACTTAAAGTAAGCTCATCATGTCTGTCGTGTTCCGGTGAGTTGGCAGCACTAAGGAGATTTTTCATCGTTGAAAAGTGCATCGGCTGCATTCTAGCCTTTGAAGACGACCTCCCCATTCAGCTTGATCGAAGCAGGATCGACCCCGAGACCCCGAAGCCAGGGCACGATGATGGCGTCTTGCGCATCATTGCTCGCCGCCCAGTTGCCACCGTACACCCTTTGGACCACTGGCATACCATGCCACTTTCCATAGTGCGTGACGAGATGTGTACGTCTGACTTCGGCCCGGTTCATCGGCCTTGGGCAATTCGGCAGCATACATTTGGACGTTGTTGTATTTGCATATTGAGCTGGTGCAGCTGCTTGCGTAGGTGCCGGCTCTGGTGATGTTGATCGTTCAGGTTCTCTGTCGCGCTCTCTAGCAATGGGCCGGCCTTCAGGGTGCTCGGTGTTGCCGTCAAATGTACTTGGCTGCTCGACGTGTGCGGAAGACTGATCATTTGCGTTCTCAAGAGTGCTTTCTTGATGTTCGACGGCCTCGGGCTCTTTCGTCTGTGCAGACATTGGCTCAGTGGACAAAGTGTTGTGCGAAACTGTTGCTGAAGAGCTCCCTGCTGCGTCAGTCTGAAGCAAGGTCCTATGCGGATTGAGAGCAGATGGATAGGCAAACAAGTTAGCTTTTTCTTGCGCTGAAGTTGCGCAGACGTTCTCCGAACGCTCATCAAAGCATTCAGGCGGAAGCTTCAAACTGCCGTTTTGAAATGCTTTGCGAACAGCCGGATGGATGTGGACTTTGAAAGGCAATGCAAACAAAACGTTCACGCCTATCCATCGGGCGTTGCTTTGTTCATCATCAGCCAACCGACACAGCAAAGCTCCTTCTGCACATTTATCATAGCCGAGCTGCACGATCATCTCCATACATCTGTCTGACGGTGTAAAAGTGTTGTGACTGGTCGGATGCGTTGTATAAATTGCAGGGGTGGAGTCGTCGATCCCTTCAGAGTCAAGAACGGGACCAAGCATTGCTCGAGGTCCAAAAACATCTGCGACGGTTTGGATGAAGGAATCGGTGATCTTGAAGTTGTCACCCGCCTTCAACTTCTGCAAGACAGACTTCAGAGTCTGCCTCTGAGTCTCCCTACGCGCGTGTATGTCGTAGAAGTCCTCATCCAAGTCGAGCTTGAACGGCAGAGCTCTCAGGATTCGAAGTCCAACAAATGGGACGAGTCCGTTTGATAGTCTTCTCAATGGAACAAACTGGTTGTTTGAACCTTCCAGCGCACGGTCGTAGTCTTCTTGCGGGATCAAGGTCGTTGCCATTCTGGCATCAGAGTACTTCACCATGTGCATTGGCACACCACTTTGATGTGCAGTCGATGTCGTGGTGAAGTTTGGCAACATCGGCACGCGTGTACTCTTGTCCCAGACGATCTTGTCGTTGACTGTGTTGCATCTGTGTGCCGCAATGGCCGGTGGCTTTTCAAAAATTTGTTCCGCGGTCCAGAAGTCATGCAACGGAATTCTTGCTTTCGTTGCCTTGCGGATGTTCGTCATGGCGTTACGCAGTTCTTCCGATTGATCATTGAAGAACTTGTCCATCTCCGCCGAGCTCCTGATGTATCGAACGTTGTACATGTCGGACAATTGATATTGCACTGTCACAGTGGAAGCAGAGCTGGGTTGAAAGGTCACGTATTACGCAACAATGTTTCTACAAAAAGCTGTTATCGACGAATGTTTCAAGGGTTGGCGAACTAGGCTGCCTCACAAGCGCGGGCCTCTTTTGATGTTTCAACGCGAGCTTTACTCGAAGCAGTTGATGTGTGAATGAGAAGCATCGGGGCTACGCTCGAATTCTCTGCAAGGTCCTCTGTTTACGATTGGCAAGCAATAACGATCACAGCGGGAATATTTGGTCTCAACGTAAATATACATAAATAAGTGGCGTTGCAGCAGGTTTAACGACCCTGATGTCGGATGACACATCTACTCACACGCACGGTCTCAAGTTCTCACAGCCAGGATTGTGATCTCTGTGGCAGAACAGGCACGCGCGATGATCAGGGCACTCATAGAGCCGGTCGCTATTGATGCTCTTGTCATATATCTCTCAGAAAGTGTACCGCAAAGGCGCATTGGGGTCTAGGTCGGCGTCGTCGCAAACGGTAACAGGCGTTTTTGGCAGGTCGTCGTTACCGGCGCCGAGCGTGTAGCAAGTCTCGATGTACGCACCGGTCAAGGCGAAGAGGCAGCGACGCCGGTTCGAATCATAGTTTCAAAAGTGACGCGGCGAAAAAATGCTGTGAAAGAATCTGAGGGGGATTTCGATGACCGGGAACATAAAGATGCTCTTGTGATAAAGTGGGGAGCGCTTCTCGCCGGATCCAAGCTGATCTAATATTGCTTCGAACCTTAACCCTCATTTGACTCCTGAGTATATAGAGCTTTTGATGCAGCTCCTCAAGGCCCGCCATAGCCCAGTATTTATCATTTGCAATGAGAAGCAATTTTAGCTACTCTATGCTCTCCGGGGGTCGTTTAAATATTGATGGGAACTTACAATGGGTTGCCTGGATGGAAAGCCAGTTCTAGTACAAGACCATACGCTGCAAGCTACATATGCTTCTTGACTCTGATGAGCGGTTTTCTCGTAGATTTGGCGAGCTTTACGTATTTGAACTCCAAAATTATCTTAGTTGTTCTGTTCAACGTTTTATCGTCTGGCCACCATCTTCTTTGCCTCCCTGTATCTTTCTATTGATCTAATTTTTGGAATTCTCTTTCACTGCAAAGCCCGACAACGAGCACAATTTTATCCGTCTGTGCAGAGGACATGAAGTTGCTGGATCTGGTTTTGGGTTGCCAGCGCTAACGCATTGCTAGCGGCGAGCTTATTTCGAAATCACATCTTCAAAATGATGATCTCTTTCGGTTCAGCTTCATCTCATCAGAACATTCAAAGCTTAGTGACCGAAGTCCCACACCAAGTCAACAAATCTCCTCGCACAATTTCCGTCTCAACGTAGATCCTGATGTCCTGTAAGAAGTCACAGCCACATTGTATATTTATCAAAATGTCTTCGCAGCACGCAACGTCCAAGTCCAGTTTGGTGCAATCATTGGCAGAACCCGTCTCGACACAGACTTCATCTACGTCTTCGTCATTCCATACCTTACCCGACGCGCAAGCATCGACCTATCTCAAATCCGTCAAAAGAAAGAGGAGTGTGGACAAGAATGCCAATGAATCTAACGAGAGCTGTGCTTCTCCCGTGTCCTCGACGATGGCATGGTGAAGGCGCTGCTCAGCAGTCTACAAGCCAGGATTCTACAGAGCAGCCATGTCAGCGATGAGTTACATTGGTCAGTGTTCCAGAAAGCTGCTGTGGCTGTTCGCAAGGCTGCTCCACCGAAAATAAAGCATATTTGCACTCCGCAGCGGATGAAGATCGAATACCAACGCCTCTGGCGTGATTACCAAGTTTTCCAGGCCTACAGAAGCCAAGACAGCTTTTCAGTTGACCAGCGCGGTGTCGTATCTGGTGACTCTAGAGCAATCGATGCTTACATGAGAGCGCACCCGGAGGCAGCCAAGTTCAGAGACAGGCCACTCGCCTTGAAGGAGGAGCTCGATGAACTCTTTGACGCTATCTTCGCTCAGAACTTGCCCACTTGCAATCACACACGTGCCGAACTGGAACCATTCGATTCGATTGAAACGGACAGCGACGCTTCGTCGGCGAACAAATCAATTCTCACTTCTAATATGCGGCGCAGAGATGCCCTTGTAAAGAGCGAACAACCAAACGACGCAGCCTCGTCGTATGTCGAGACCGAAAGCGAGACGTATGATATTGAAGACGGTGAATCTTCCGCGACAGACTCGCTTGGAAGTGAAACATTGGAGGCGGCTGTCATCGCGGCGGCGAGGGTCGTCGAGGCCTTTTTGGCAAGAAGAACTGGTCATTCAAGATCGTACGTTGCCCGAGCGGGTGCTGTTTTGCCCAGTGGCCGATTCGATCTGTCTGAGGAGGATTGTTGCTTGGCCGCAACGATCCTTATGGATACAGCCAATGCCGAGATATTCTTGGGAGTGCCCCCGGAGCATCAACGAGCGATGATACAGCATTTCATCAACAAAGAGAAGGCGAAGAGAGGAAGTCTGTATTAGTGGGGGCGATAGCGGGTTCGTAGTGGTAGCGACACGAAAACTTTGTACCAGGTTCCTGATCAGGCGGGCGCCAGCATGCCCAATCCTGCTCCCTTCCGAGCAGCACGTTGTTCTCGGTAGAATGTTGTTGCAAGCTGTTTCTTTAGTCCTCGCTTACGGTTGACAGTGGGAGAGACCGAGTTCGTGGGTGAGGAAGGATGGTTTTCTTCAGGGCGCGGAAAGCAGGAAATGAAGTTTTCCCCAAGTGCTCTTGTCCTTTTGTTGCTTCAAAAGATCGAATTTTACGATGCTGGGTTGTTTCAGAGCCAATTGCCCCTTTCGGGCCTTGTTCTAGCAGCTTGAATTCTGTCATTCCGGGCGTTATCAAAATAGTCTTTTTTCCAACCTGTTCGTCTCTTAGCAGCTTGAAAAACATATGGTATATACTTATAGCTTCCATATCTTCCACTTACAGTATTCTCAAAGCTTTCACATCATCTACGATAGACCCCATCTGCCTGCCGACCTTGGATACGGTACAAACACAGAAGTCCGGTCCTCGTACAGGAAGCAGCGTGGTCCATGCTGACCTCCGAAAAGGCACTAGATAGTGGCGTAGTCAATCTACCCTGCTCGTTTGGTTGTGCGCATGCATCGCGTGTCATCCTTCTTTCCGACTGCATCTGTGACGACCTGCAAAGGGATTATGTGTTTGAAAATAGATGGGAATGCGGATAATGATAGTTTTTTTCGTCCCAGGTCATTGTTCCAGTAGTCTGGCACTTGGCCTAAAGCGGTATCAAGTACGTGCTTTCTTTGTTCAGCAGAGTCCATTACTACAGTCCTCAGCTTGAGGCTCAGGTGATTTCATCACCTCGGATATGCCCTGCCTTGTCGAACCTTCTCCCTTTTTGGGACGACACTTCCACTGGAAAGCTGGAGAGCTCATCTTTAAGGCAAAGTAACATGGATACGTCTCTGTATCAGCCACGGACAACATTTGAAATGGTTGGCAAAGCTCGATATCATCTTGATCGCAGCGATGATTCTTCTGGTTGAAACATGTTCTCGCTTTACATAGTCATACATCATGTTTTCGCACGGAAGCGGACCCATGAGCCTTAGGCGGACATGGCGAGAGGACGACAAAGCAACGTCAGTCCCTCGGGATGTTGCCTGTCGATGGTCTCTGCTGCTGGTCCAGAGACGTACTGTACCTCGCCAACTATGAATACTATTCTCTGATCGCTTGGCATGTAAAATTCTGAAGAGCATGGCCGCTTTACTGTTGCTCCTTCCGGATTGGGAACTCGGCATTCACATCGCGGGCTACGTGACTCGTCCTTGACCCGACAGAGACTAGTAAGGATTCGGACTCCGGGATGACAACAGACGTTCGCTCCAAGGCAGGCATCTCTGTCGTCAAAACAAAACCAAAAAGAGGAAACATCATAGGGAGACCAAACCGGATGCTTGTCTCGCATACTTTCGAAGACATCTCCCAGTCGTGTCATCTCCCTCCAGTTTCTCCTACAGTCACTCTTCTTCACACTCAAAAGCCATCGACTCTCCAGGCTTGTCGTGATATACCACAACACACGCGAGCGTTCCTTCGCCGTCGACGTACAACAGCTCGATCTCACTAGAGTAGCTCTCACTAGGGAGCAACAGACCCTATCCCATCCGTCCTTGCAACTACAACATGGCAAGTTCGACGGGAAAGACGAAGCGACAACTCATCCGGGACATCGCAACTTCGATGGGCCTTCAGACAAACACAGCGCACACCAACTCCATCGGTCAGTCCCAAGACGACATCAACGGTGCAACACTAGCCCTCGTCTGCGCGACCGTCCGTGAGCTTCACGCAGCACGAAGAGGTGCAAACAATCAGACAAAAGAAGCGTATGTGAGGGCAGAGACTTACCTCTGCTACAGCACCATCACCAAAACTAAGTATCGCTTTCTTCCGAGGCAAGAGCGCGAGGGCTTGAACAGAAGAGCCATTGCGCTCTTGAAGCGTCCGGACATCACCGCAGATGCTAAGAGGCGGCTTCAAGATACAATGCAAGCTGTAGTCGAGCAGATTACAGACTTCGACGAGCGGGGCCGTCAGGAGACAACACTTCCCATGGTCGAAGACCCCGAGTGCATTGACGCTTCCCAAACCGTCATGGAGACAATCATGTCAAAAGTGTTTGCTGGAGTGGTGTATGCAGGCCTGGAATCGGATTGGCCAGAGGAAGGACGACAGCTGTGGGAGCAAGCACGCACATCTTGGGTCGTCGGCAAGATCGAGCTGAGAGATCGATTTGAGCTGGCTTGCTTCACTAAGGTGTTGTTCCCCAGTGCCCATCTACCAAAGAGCTTCCCGATCGGCACTAGGTTTATCAACGCCATGACGAAGCAGTTGCAAGAAGACGGCCTTTTGACCTTCACCGCAACTCACGATAGGGACCAGTCCAACAACACCACGATGGAGCAGCTCGAAGAAGACAACGACCGAGAGTCCACTCCGCCTCGCGAAGAGGAAGCCATCCAGGCGGGAATGGCCAACGCCCAATCGATTGCCGAGTCCTCCGGTGAAGATAGTGCTGCGCCCAGGAACATCCAGCCCAAGAGACTCAAATCAGCCGCTTCAGGGGCACCGAAACGCAAGCGCTCACGCCGAGATCAGAATGCCGCCTCGCGCGCAGCAATATATAGATCACCACAGAGGGAGGGTGATATTCTGGCCGGACTTGGTGCTTACAGCCAAATGTTCGAGGACTCTGCTTCTGCCACCCAAGCCTTCTATCAGGGTGGATGGAAGCCCACCGACGATGACCAGACATACTCTGAAATCGACTATGACGAATTAGTCGAAGAGATCTACGACGCAATGTGTGCAATGCCCGACAACGCAAACGACTTTCAGCTCAAGATGCTCCGCGACGTCGAGAAGAAGATCGCCACTCTCACTTCACCAAAGGAGACCTTGACGCAGATTGCAGCGATGCTAGCACAAGCGTTACTAGACCTGTACACACATGGCACTGCGCTCCGCCCAGATCAACTCAAAGGTTTGAGACAGACAGCAGCCGACAAGACCATGAATGCACAACAGCGCAAAGATGTCATCCTTAGAATCCTGAAAGCCACCAAGAGGAAGCTCTTTCATCTTCTCGAGGGGTACGATGCCATTCTCCGATTCGTGGCTGCGCCGGAGAGCGAGGAGGCGATCATTCTGCACAACAAGGCGGAGAACGATGCGAGGCGAGACAAGAAGAAGGCTGCGGAGAGAGAGATTCTTCAGCTTAAGGGATCTCAGACTGCGAATGCTCCGAACACCTCGACCGCGGACGGCGTACAAGAGCAGACGGACGAGGATGAGGATGGGGATGTCATCGTCGTCTCTGGTGGAGTTGTTCGTTGAGTGGTGAGGCATACGCATGATTTCGGGTATCGAGGTCGACATGCAGGACGCAATTTCGTCATTGAGGTGATAATGAGAACCAGGAAAGCGAGGGCCTGAGGGAAAGAGAGTCCATTTTGTGCATTTTGATACAGTATTGAGTTGCTGAAGGGTCGAGGTAGTGGTATTGACAATGACAATACTGAGTTCCTTCAGAACGACGTCGTTTATTCTCTGACTGTAATACAAACCCTTGCACTATAGCCAAGGGTCATGATAGCCAAATGCTGGTAGAGTGATACTGTGGAAAGTGGAGAATGCGAACACAGAACAGCGTTTCTTAGCTCGGTTTGGATCTCATCAAGGACCCAATAGGCGATCCTATCGTCCCCAGCAGACCGTCCTCGATCAAACTCTAACCAGAGCCTTCGATCCAGTTTCCTGTAATCATCAGAGCGCCTTGCTTTCGACTTCGACTATTGAGGCATGCATTTTGAGTCTCCCTGTTCCCAATGCCCTTTCTTAAGTACCCACAGCATGTATCAACGTTCCACGTTTGCCAAACGCTCCCACTTGATCTTTTCCTTAAAATTTCAATAGCGTGAGTTGTGATTTGCTTGCGAGCATCCTGCGTCCTAGCAATCCAGAGAGAATGGACTTCTTTGTCCGCCGCTGGTCATCTTGGAAGAGACGCAGTGCAAGATTGCACACACCATTGCTACGTCTCATGCTTCCAACACCTTTCATGACGGACTTTCAGGGTAACCCGTCCGCATTCATCGTCTACTATATTCGGTCAAAGATGTCATATCTTATTGATATCACTCTATCCCTCTTCTTCAGACTGGAGCGCTGCTCTCAGTCGTCACCAACATGATCCTCCACTCCGTATAGAAGCAGCAATTCCTTTGTTCCATTTACCCTATGATTTCATTGTCACGTTCCACAATGCCATTGTCACCCCTCTCAATTCACTCGTCTTCCCTCGAAGAAAGTCCTTGTCCCGCAAAAGTCGCCCGTCAGGGACTTCGCAACAGACACTGTCACGGCTTGGTCGGGAGACAATAAATTCACTGTTCCAAGATGATATATACGGCGGCTTTTCTGGTGGGAGAGGGAAGGGGAGGCATCATTCTGCAAATCAACAACTTCCTGAAGAACTCAACTGCAGCTAAAATCTCCAATCAACAGCAGATTTCCAATTCGGCAGGAAGCAACTCACACTCCAGCAACAGTCAAAATGTCCAACAACTACCAGGACGAGTTCAACTTTGATCAGTTCGTCCAGTATCCGGATGTTACATCAACCCAACCCACCCAACCCTACCCAGATGGATCCAACAACTTCGCCGCCCCTCCCGCTCAAATGACAAGCGACTTCAACATGACGGACGAAGACTTCGAGCAAGCCATGAACGACCCAGACGAATGGTTCTGGACCATGCCAGCCGAAATGGCATTTTCTCCCGGCGTCGTGGTTTCGGGGACGTACCATGAGTTGTTTACGCAGCATCCCGAGCTGCAGGGGCCCATCTTCGAGATCTTCAATCGGTTGAACAATCTTACGGCGATCGATCCGATGCTTGGTGGGCCCGGTTCAAATGCAGATCCAACGCCGACGGTGGACCCGTCTGCGTTCAGTGGCATGGGAACGAATGGGCAGGATCCGACTGCAACTCCTGCCTCCAATGGGCATGAAGAGGCTGAGACGGAGGGCATGGAATATACCATGGCCTCCGACCAACCCACGACTCAGCAGCCGGCAATCCCAGCACCAAGCTCGAGCAACCGTCCACCAGTCAAAGGCGCTGCACAATACGTAGCGGACATCGACGGCTTCGCAGCCGCACACGGTGTCCTCGCAGGCAACGACCCCTCGCACTGCACGAAGCTGAACATCGCAGACGACGACTTCGAAACGATCAAGTCACCGAAAGCACTGCACCACTGGGCCGGACGCTTCTACGAAGCCCTGCAAACACCCGGTGTCACTTTCGGGGGTCCCCCGATCACGGACGTCATGCAGGAGCGGTTCGCCGGCCAGCAGGTAACGGGGTTCAACCAGGCGCAGGAGAAGATGCAGTCGGAGGGCCAGCGGAAAAGAGCCCGAGCGAACTGTATTCTTGCAGTAGAAGCCGCGGTCTTCGTGCACGAGAACGGGATCGAGAGTCAAATGTTCGAGACGGCGAAGAAGGGCAAGAAGTCCGACCGGCAGAACCAGGTGGACTTCAAGTCCAAGTGCTCGGAGCGGCTGGAGAAGATGGTCGTCGCTGTGCGGGACTACTCGCGGATTAAGGTTGATCTCGTCGAGGGCAAGGGGATGGCTAAATTCGCTACCAATCCCAATTACTATGCCTTCACGAAGGTGTCAATGTCGGCTTCGAATATTATCCGGCAGATGGGGATTGACAAGGTGCGACAGACTGCTCAGGACTTGGAGAAGAAGGGCAAGGATCCTGGGTTCAAGTTCTCGGCCAGGAAACCGACGGCTCTCCAGAAGATGAGCAAGGGCAATGTTTCCAAGTCGAAAGCTACTGGCCCGCCGAAGAAAAGGGGACGCCCGAGGAAGAAGCCAGTCGTTGAGGCTTCGGAGGATGAGGCGGAGATGACGGAGGAGGAGGAGGAGGAAGAGGCTGAGGAGGCGGCAGAGACACAGCCGCGCCAGTCTCCAAGACGCTCTGGTAGGACGACCAAGAAGTCCTATGTGAGCGTCGTCGATGAGGCCTCAGAGGACGAAGAGATGTCAGAAGGAGCAGAAGAGGAGCAGCCGCCTCAGTCTCCAAGACAATCTCCTAAGCCTATGAGGAAGTCCAACGTGAGGATCGATGAGGCGGATTTGATTACAGACGACGATGACTTATAGATTGGCACCGCATCTCGTCTGTTTCCGCATTGTATAGTATGGGTCGCGATCTCTGGCATGGAGTTTGTCTGAGCGACGCTTTCGCATACGCTGGAATAGGGCATTGTTACATATCGAGAGCAATCGCATCGCAAGCAGGTACTAGATGCAAATCAATTGTGAACAACTACATCTCCATTCTTTCATTATGGTAATTTCATTGTGCATTGGAAAAAGAAAAAAGAAAAAAAAAACAAAGGCAGCACCACCGCGCGGCTGAACATGGGCGATGCTTCGAGAAGATGCATCGGATGATCTCCAGAGCAAGTTGCAAATAAATATGGAATAAAACAAAAAGTCCTGGGACCAGCTGTAATGGCTTTTGGCGAAGTGTCTCTCACTTCTCAATCATCTCTTTCCCAATCTGATGATGCGTGCCCAGTTCGAACTCGGTG